>JABFQC010004352.1:0-12788 GCA_022817085.1 Psilanteris sp. ZL-2020
ATACACTGAGAAAAAAGTTAATATAATTTTTATTATACTGTATTATAATTTGGGGACAAACGCTTTCATTTTAAAATTATTATAATACAGTATGATAATAATCTGCGCAGAAATACCTTGGCGCATCATTATATGATTGCGCCGAGTTTACTGCGCAATTTTTTACGAATATGAAAAATTAAAAATTAGTTCAATTAAAATATTTTATAAACATTTAAAATTTGCTGCCGTTCAAACCCTTGGAGTGGGGCTGGATGGTGGGGTTCAATGGTGGGCCTCATCACCCGCAAGACTAACCATTTTTTCGAAATTATTTTCGTTGATGCGTACCCGCACAGAATAGTCACGTTGAGGAAACGTTACTGTAACGTAACAAAATTCCTGATACTTCCGGATGTCCGTTTGAAACTCATTGGTGAGAGGTAACAGGTATCCCTGACAGAACAATACGTTCATATAACATATTAACGATTTTTAAACGTATATAATATGTTTTGAAACTTATTATCAACGTTTAATGTACTTAGACTTAAAATGAACGTTCATAAAAGGCTTGTGGTAAGTTCATGTTCTGTTGGGGAAGTTAAAAATTACGTAACACAAGATTAATATATAAAATATTGATATATTTTAAAAATTACAATGAAAAAAGTATTTTTGTTTTGTTCATTTTCCGACTTAATATTATTTTCAATTTTAGATAATGAATGTTAATCTCTTTTATGCATTTTTAACAATATAACAATATTACGACTGGTAATAGACTTAGAGTATATGAATAATTATTGAAAAATAAATATCTACGAAGATTGCGAGGTTGCAAATTATAAATATAAAAAATGCTAATTATTTAATGTTTTAAGAACGTATTTCGTAAAAAACGTCTTGCTTTTATTTTCAAATAATTCCAATAATACATTACAATGTCATTACCAATGATACTAACAGAATAATCAAGTTATCACTTTGTAATAAAAACCATCCGCCACCATCTTATGTATTGCAACGAAACAACCAAACTACCCCTCCCGCGTCGCAAACCTGAACGAAGATTACCGTGGATTACACTAAAATGTTTTTAAATCAGCCGATAATAGACGGAACTGGCTTTCGTATGTATTTACACTGGGGCCGAAAAAACAAACAAAGCACGATCGTCGTACCGCGATCTCGTTCTGACGAAATCTATTTTCAGTCGCAAATCCATGTTAACAACTTGTTTAGACTCTAACGACCTCTTCAGAATAAAAAATGACACGCAGCGTACGTACGGAGACCTTTTCCGGTCATATGGCCCGCGCCATAATCTGACGACTTTATGACTGGCCAAACGAGTAAGATAAGGCCGTGTCTCGTCCGTCATTTGTATAACCTGCGCGCGAATGTATCTATATCGCTCGATCGAGCGCGCGCGAAACAACCAGATCGAGTGTCGCCGCGCGCACCGATCCTCTTCTGACGAATTATATAGTTCGTGACCGTTAGCTTCGGCCGCGGCCACCTTGATCGTGGGTCGCGCAAGACGCAAAATGACCGGTACGAAGCAATCCGGTTGGCGATGTGTCCCGCTGAGTTATAATAAATTCTTAATTGAGTGGGAACAGGGTACGACCCTGAGCGCGTGCTGCCAAACGCTTCGTGCCAACCCTTTCAATTATTTGTTTCCTAGACGGATTTCCTTTTCATGAACTGGTTTACCTTTTCTAGATATCCGATGGCCCTTAAGAATCAAACCGGTACTGCGACATTCATGACCCTTGTGTCTCACGGTGATGACCCCGAAGTGTACCGCCACCGTAAGTGGAGATATCATATTTATCTTGTTACACATTAAGATACGGATCGAAATCCCTTTTTTAACCTGCAAACCGTTACAAAACTGTATTAAACAGCGCCGTTTGGCGCCATCGAGCGGCAGTAATTTTATTGCGTCGAATTAAACGCGCCAGTGTCCGGAATAAACATTTTTAAAAAATAAATTGGAAAAACTCCGCCAATTTTCGGCTTTTTAGCTTATTTCAAAGTAACGGAATGTTATTGAAATGGGCCGGAGCTGGGGGAGCGGAACGTTAATTATTTCCGATCCGCAGTGTTACCAACGTGCGTCCGAGTCCGAGCAAAACGCGCGATTTTAATTACATTTAAATTACTACCGGTACTGCGATAGTAAAATATAAAAATATACAGTAGACATTCGCAGGAAGATCTCTTTAGAACTTAAAACGCTTAGTCAAAATAATCGGCTTGGTATCAGCAAATGGCGAAATAGGTTTTTCTCTCAGGTATTATTATTATCATTATTATTATTATTATTATTAGACTATTATCCGAGTCCTCTGTTCGCATTTACAATGGCGCGGAAATGCGCGGGAAAAGGACCTCGTGAAGTCAACCGCGCATGCTTTTCCCGCGCTTTTTTGTTAAAACAACAATTTTATTGGAATAAACGCAAATGGATATATGTGTGTTCAATAAACAAGTGTGTTTATTATTCTTGCAAAAAGAAACACATGTCAAAGTTATATAATCACGATATATATATGGCGCATATATCCGAGTAACAGGTTCTTGAAGTGATGTATTGTATGAACTTGTCCAACGATTAGAAATTCAACTCGGAACTGGATAAAGGTTGCAGCGGTCAGTTTTTAAGTCAACGGTCACGATATTCATTGTGAGACCTCCACGCGACGGCTCAATCATTTCCGCAATTTTCTGACACCGAAGGTGACCCTGCACGAGCGTAAAAAACTTGTATGCCAGTTCAATGACACAGGTGGTGGCTCCCGGGTCACTTTAAGTTCGTTTGAAAAAAACGTTTCCGCGTGTAAAGTAATAAATGTTGTACACGAGTATACGCAGTCAAACGCACGTGAATAATGACTGTTAAGAATTTAAAAAGTCATTGCGATAAATATGTCGCTATAAACGCGTGATATACTTTGGAACGCTTCCGAATGTGTCGTATTTAAGACGTCAGTGATGGGTTGGACTGCGACGCGGACGTGTAACTGAAACTTTCGGTTATTACAATTTTATACGTTGATTATTTGTATTGTGTATGTTTTGTTTACACTACACTACTTGAAATCAATGTTATTGTTGTTGTTATTTTTTATTGGTCCTAGAGGTTATAATAATTTTTCTATATAAAATAAGTTACTATTTTATTTAATATTTAGAGGACAAATATGGTGAATTTTATCATATAATATAACAGAAAATAGTAATATATTGATTAAATTTACTCTTTTCTTCTCTATTATATAAATTACTATATTTTAACTCTTGTCCTCAAAATATTATATAAATAGTAACTTTTATTATATTTTTTTCTTAGTGTAAGGAATATGAAAAAATACGAATACTACTTATCGAAATTTCCTTACGGATTGCTAAAAGAATCTGTGGATTAGTAGTAATTACACTGAGAGAAATAAATGACGAAAAATGACTATTTATTTGCTTAATTTGGAATCATAAGATAAAAAGAATAATATTTCCTGTTTTTAAAAGGAAAACGTAAGTTTTTTACAAAAAAAATACTACTTTATCATAATATATTACTTTTAAAAACAGTAAATATTATGATTTTTCTCTTATAATTCCAAATTAATGGTATAGATAGTAATTTTTCGTCATTTATTTCTCTCAGTATAAAAGTATTTTTTTCATATGTACCTTCAATTGAATAAATAAAAGTTAACCTGAAATTAGTAGAATCATATACATTCATATTTAAGTTATTAAATATGGCCAAATTAGGACTTACGATATCCATTGGCAAAACCTTTCATATTTATAAATTAATAATTAATACGAAAACAAATCTTTTCACACGATGTTAGTGTCGTATGACGAAATTTTTAACATTTTTCCGCCATTCAATTAAGTTCGTTAAAAATCCGCGGGTATCGCATGCTATATTGCTATTCAGTAAGTCCTAATATGTTTTTAGGTTAAAAGAAAACATCAATATATTCCACAGAAATGTAACGTTGCACGAACATTGCTGCAACCTCAGTAGCCGGGTTTCAATTTAGAGTTTAGAATTTAAATTGTAAAATGGACACAAAGTCAATTTGGATAAAAATGTATAAATTGTATTAAATTGTTTCAAATAGCAGCCAATAAAAAGCCAGTTTTCAGCACACAATGAATTGTACATACTTGTATTAAATTGTAAAGACATAAGACTTTCCAAATAATACAATTTAATGCAATTATGTACAATTCACTTTGTGCTGAAAACTGGCTTCTTAGTGGTTGTTATTTGAAACAATTTAATACAATTTATACATTTTTATCCAAATTGACTTTGTGTCCATTTTACAATTTAAATTCTAAACTCTAAATTGGAACCCGGCTACTGGGACTTTTATGTGCAATGATTATTCTACGAAGATTAATTAAAATATCTTAAAAAAGTATACGTTAACAAAGATACTGCTAGCCCACTGGTTAAGTGTTTGGGATGTAGATATGGTTTGACGGTACGATGGGGTTCGAATTTTCACTAATTCATAATAAGTTTTGCGCTTATAAAGAATTGAAAATTATATATATATAGTATATACGTAAATTACGAATCTTTTTTTTTAATTTCCACTATTTAATTTGTGTTGCAATATTCGTGCAACGTTAATTTGGTAGGACATGGCAACGTTGCAGCAACGTTGCATTTCTTTATGGATTGGGCCTGAAGTCCGTTATTGGTCGATGTTCAATTCGCAGTTCAACTGGTTTACATTCGTTATGCATAGAGAGATTGTAATATATTATTAACCGAGGAAGTAAAACGCGGATTACTTCCTTGGGGTAAAAGTATAATTGGCATACGTGTGTGCATATAATCATGTTTGACGTCTTCGAAGTGAAATTTGACCATCTCGAGCTAATACCATATCCCTCTGTAATATAGTCCGCCATATTACTCCCTCGCTGGTTTACTCCCGAGGGAGTAATGTTAATCGACGGCTTTTACGCGTACTAAAGACGAAACTGCAATATGAACAATTTTCTGACTTTTCTAAACACCCATTTTACTCTTTCGGGGTTTAATGTATATTATATCATTCTATCACATTGGATCTTAAATTTACTTTTCTTTAAAACTATTTATTTTCGAGTACATTATTCGATTTAAAATTAATTATAAATGAGAAAAAAGTTTAATTAAAAGATTAATGCGAATTCTCTACAAATGACTAATTGAATAAACCAATTTTTATTACGCAGAAATATTTATTATTTATAATATTTTTCATGTTATTTACATTTATTACTAGTAAATTGATTTTGTTATATAGGTGTATAATTTTTTAAAAATAATTATACATTTGTTTGTTATCTTTTTTTTTCAGTGTTGTTGATTCCTATAAGGGAATAATATAATTTAATATTCCTAGAATGTTCCATTAATATTATAATTTACGTAGAACATTCTACGGATATTAAACAAATATTTTTGCTTATAGGGATATAATCAAATTAATTGCAATTAATAAAAATGATATCACATATATACACGATAATAATATCGACATTATAATTAAATCTATCCACTGAAGTGAGTCATTAAGTTATACAGATATTGTTTTATTGGTCAAGGCAGTTTATAGCTTAATAAAAAAATTATAGACTGTTTACGATGTGTTGCCTAAATAAATAAATATATATATATAAATATATAAAGGATCTGCTTTGAAAAATGTATATAAAGAACATCTGCTTTGATAATTCGTTTCTCTATTTATTTGAAAGCATTGAAAATAATTTATTTCGCGTTAAAAACGCGCAGTCCGAGCTCTATAGGTGGCTACAATGATAGGCATCCACGCAACGAATGATAAATCGACGTGGACGCTTGTACAGTGAAATCAGTATAGAAATAGGAGAATGTTATTTTCCGACGATAAATATTCTGCCGAAATAACTTAATTCTTCAAAAAAGTGTATATGCATTACTCGAATTCAACGATAATTTGTCTGAAAAAAGTTTGTATACAAAAAGGTTTACCAATATTACAAAAAATATTCAAAAATATTATTACATTTCTAATAATAATAATGACTAGATATATTTTATTTCTTAGAACACTCGCACTATAAATACTGCGAATCAACAATGCCGGGAATTTTTTGGCGATTGTATAATATTATTATCGTTTCAAAAACTATCAACTGTTAAGCGAATATTGCGTTAATAAAAGCGGATTTGCTTGCGCATGTGTCATAATGAAATTCTTCATAGTATCACGATATTTAATTAAAAAATCGAATGCGTTCCGGTGCAATGTTATAACGAACTTATAAACATAAACATAATATCACACACTAATTGACTTTTAACGCTCAATACCATACCTCGTTAATCTGCGGAATACTCGAGGGTTCTGCTTATCGCAAATTTGTAACTAAAAAACGACACGTGGCATCAATTTATGTAATTAACTTAAACAATAATTTTTTAACTGAACGTAATTTAATTTTAATTAAAAGTGACATAAATATGAACAATGTGCCTTGAAATCTCAGTTCGAAATACAACCACTAAGCTACAATGACTTTTTTTTAAGTGACATAAATATGAATTATGCTGGCATTTATTTATAATTTAAAACGATATTTCGTTCCGAATCAACAATAAAACATAAACATTGAATGTAACCTTTAATGTTTACATTTTTTTCAATTCTTTAGTAATTCAGTCCAAAATTTATTTACGTTCTTTTTTAACTTGTCAATTGAACTGCAACATTTAATATCTGTAATACGAAATAACTTTTTTAAATGATATTGTAGTAAGTGGTGATCGATGACAACGACTTTGAGTAGTTAAATATCAGAAGTATTATGTTATTGAGTATGAATTGATATAGAAAATTGATTTCTAAGAATAAATGGTCTCACAGGAATATCACATTAACGAATATTGAAAAGCCAACGAATGTTTATCTGCAACATATATATCCACGAATGGCAAATATATTCATGCCTTTGTTAGGTAATATATTGTTCTGTTGGGTGAATACTTTTATTGTCGGCAGATTAATTGCACTATGTTGCCGGACGAAAACATATATCAATTTAAATTACAAAAATACACAACGTTAATTCAATTAATATAAATTAAAAATACACAGTGTGTTGGATATAAACAATTGTGTACAGCAAACAATATTATTTATTTATGTAAAATTTACCAGAATTGGCTGAATAATACAAAATAAAATATGAATAAATTGAAATAATAATAGAGTAGAAAACTGAAACAAATAAGTAAAATATATATCGTTAAAGTCAATTTATTGATATATAATTATAAAAAGTTAAAAAAATGTTTTAGAATATGAAAATTATTCAAAAAATAAATTAAATTAATATAGTTAAATAAATATATATTTCAAAATATATAATTGAACATATGTAATTACAATGATATTGTAGTAAATATACCGCAAATTATTGTGTAATAATAATAATAATAATACATACATATAATTTGTTTTTTAGTTGTAATTTCAGTTCAACATTTTGGTATACTAATCCATTTTTTTAATATTTAGTAATGTTATCACTGTAAGGGGATCGTATTTGTAAAGAAAATGTAATTTCTATGTTAAACTGACAATGAATTTTTTTGCCGCAATTCTTCTAAATGGCAAAAAATGCAGGATAAAAATGTATAATCAATGCGACATAGTAATTTCTCTTACACAAAAAATGATATTAAAGAATTAACGGAAATATTAAAATAACATTCTTTGTTTTCTTGCTTTTTCCAAATCATTTTTTTAAATATTTAAAATATTGTTTACATATTTGCAACAAAAATATAATTCATATTTTACGTCATATAATACTCTATAACTACGTAACGATAAGAATTTCTAAATTGCACATAAATTTGCGTATTATTTTTCTGCACATTTTTTATGATATTTATCTTATAATTCGCACTAAAAATCATGTAACCTTAACATTTAAACAATTTATATTTATTCTCGTATTGTAAACACCTACTTGTAAATCTTAAATTTATTATTTATCATTAAGCATTAGTCCACATCAAAATAAATAAATATCTTAACTTTTAGGTATTCAAGATTATTCAAACGACTTTTATAAATTAATTGAATTTGAAGCGAATGAAATCATTATCCAACTTTTTACTAATTATTGTTTATTATATGACATGCGCGGATGTAAATTTTGAAATGATAACATTATCGCCTTAATACACCGAAAACGGACTGCAAACCGTAATTTTTATTTGCCAGTACCATAACAATTTCGCGGATATGAGAAATGCAAATTCACAATTTTTGGTAATACAGAGGACGGGTCCGCCGGCGAGTATTGCAAAGGCGTCCAAGAGCAAACGCTCCTGGCTCTAGGGCAGACTGAAAAGCTGGACTCCGGTCATCCTTGTCTGGACCGTTCTTGCGCCGCGGTCCTCTCGCTCGACCTTCCAGGAACATGTATGGTTTGCTTGAGAAGGAGTCGGTAATGGAGACGAAGGAGGTGGTAGAAAATAGAGGAGGAGTAAAGTTAGATCAATACTCGTATCTCCACCGGCTGGACTTGACGGACATTACGTTGAAAATTGTTTTCCTTTTTTTATTTTCAAGACGGCTGCTTTAAACGCAAGACGCTGTTTTTGCAATCATTAGTTGGGAGGGCAAAATGTGTTCAAAATCGTGCGATCCTGCAGAAACAATGCAGGAAAAGTGTAAACTTTTGACGGTCCGGTTGTAACCGCACACCATTCGGAGCAAAAATTATTTATACCATCGATGTGCTGAAAATGTGATTCATTTTGATGATATCGTTGCACGCGTAACGAAACTATTTTCATCCGTTCAAAATATGATGGCAACATAAAATAATAAGTAGGAATATCGTTATACTCTAATTAGGGTATGTTTCAGTGTGCTTTCGGGGATCCTTGTAACCGATTAATCTGACTTTGATGCAGTAATAACCGTAACGTACGAATTTTGTGGTTTTTTTAAACATCAAGCTATGGATCGAACAGGCGTCGAGTGATCTAAGTCAGGCATTAAATTTTGTACGGTTTATATTTTCGGTCCAGCTACGTTTGGCGTGTTCTCTCTGTTAGACTTTAAAGTCCACCCTAACTGCCCACCAAATCACCTCGCAGAAACCCCTTTTCTGTCCATCGCCACTGCCACCTTCAGCGGCAACATTCTGCAAAGCAATGAGGGTGACAAACCCCTCTACGACGATCAATGATTCTCAGATCCTGGTATGGATATTCCTCGCGTTAAAATTGTACGTAAAAGCGGAATCCAGTTAAAGTTTTTTACCATTCAAATGCCGGCGCTTGAAAAAATACGCTTTCGCGCGCGCACGCGTTATTAACAATTTAATGCTATTTAATTTCCGGCGTTCAATAATTTACAGGGCGATCGTTCTTTACGACGCACCCGACTATAATATCTAATTAGGTTCCAGTACGTTTCTCAACGCAAGGATTATTTTTGTAAGTTAAAATGTGGATACGCGTGTCTGTTTGCTTTTACGTTTTTACCGTCATATTATTAAATACCATTAAACACTGGTAATAATAATAATAATGAAAACTGTCGTTTACAAAGTCTTTATAGCTTTTATCAGCCGAATCATTCATAGTATTCATCCGGATAACCCTATACACATTGCATTATATTCTATGTTAAATGAATTGCCACGAGGCACTAAAACTATATTGTCAATTACATTCAATTGTTCGGTAAAATATTAGCACCGCAATGCCAAAGACGACGTCAAGTTTTCTTATCATTATCACCATCTAACAAATATTTGTTTATGATAATTTGCAATTTGATTTGTGTAACAAATCTCGCTGTTTATTTCACAAACATTCGCAGTTTCACAAATTCTAGTTTGAAAAAAATCGTTTCATGCCCGGAAATGATTTTTTTCAAAAACAAATACGACCAGCCGCATGTACATAACTTGGCAAATTATTTTACAATGTCATACGCTTTTTAAACTTTAAATAACGCAACAAAGTTTGGCGCCGAATTTGCCTTCCATATCCTAAAATGCTCCTACGGAATATATTCTCTGTCCAAGTTGTCCTGCGATCGATGAAAGACGACCGTATGGTGCAAAGTCTACTCAACAAAGTGTTGAACTCTCAACAGACACGCTTCCAACATATAATACATAATTTAAGGTGTTTAGCTCTTTCCACATTCCTGTAAATATGTATTTCCGCAGCGTTATTTTTGCCCACATTTTCCCGTTGCACCGCTTCAACTGCGATAATCAAATTCCCTCAAGTTCAAGCTTCGTCAACTTTGAACGTTATAATAATTCGATTTGATTACGCCAGGTGCGATAACTCGCCATTAACTTTACAGTTGAAAGCAGCGTCTCGAACGCGGACGAAATTTTTGTTTTTTTTATCTATCAACCAGTTGCATTGCTTTGTCGTAAAGTTGATCACTCCCGTTTCATTCTTGCGCGAAAATAGTTTCGAAGATTGTCACCGGATGGACATTTCGGCACGCCGCGTCCTGTCCAATTCCAATGGGGCGAGATTTTTCGTCGGTCCGTTTTGAAAATTTGCCGTTCAATTTTTCAAGCGCAAACACCGGAGCGGAGTCTGCCTGATGAAGTTGTATATCGTTTGTCCGAGACTAGCCTCGTGAATATTCCAAAGTCTAAAAGCATCTCCCCTTTGCTTCTCTTCTCTCTTGCTAAGGCACGGAGGGTCCATCACAACTGTAACAAGCTTTCTCTCCTCTCCCTCTGTTATAGGCTTCTCTGGAATTGAAGCTGATGCAAAGAGCAAGAGAGAAGGACATAATCAAGAGAAAAGGGTGGTCTTCGTAGGGAAACTCGGAGCGAGCCGATGCCGGGCAAAGCGAGACGGAGAAAAGCACCTACCATACCTATGCTAGGTAAATTTGGTGTAACTCGGAACCATGAGAATTTCTGAGGGGACCATCGAGGGTGATTCTCAGGATGATCGATAGGCACACATGCCCCCCTCTCCCCTTCTCCTCTACCTCTGATTCTGCCAACTCTTCCTCGCAACTTCTGTGCGTTTCACTAGTCTCGCTGTTTTGCAAGAGTTTTCACGAAATTGCCAGCCACGTCTATCCTCGATTATTTATTACAACGTGTGTTATAACCTGCGAGTGCCACCTTACTTCCGGTCATTTTGTCTTAAATTCAGTTCTCTGATATGAGCTTTACTTGAATATTCATATCCAGAGTTCAGTATTGATGGCGCGGGTGGATACGATTACGGACACGTTTTGGGTGTTGAAATAAATTTAAATTGTATTATATGTGTACGTATATATATATATATATATATATATATATATATATTTATTCGGTTAATCTCGTTTGTACATATATATACTGATATATTAATTTCTTATTATAAATCTACCAACTTCGTTAACATAATTTGAAACAAAAAGTGAAACAAGAAAGGTGAAATATTTATATAAGGGTTATCGTGTGTGTAGCAGAAATCAAACAAATTATGATTGGTATATAATAATGTTTATTTATTTCTTTTTAATATTGTTACTGAGTTTTATCTTAAAAAATAGTGCCTCGAATAATTAATATATACGGTATCAAATATAACAAATGCAGTAAAAAGTAACAGAAAAAAATATAATAATGTATATATTTTTTAACAACGACGATTTTACGAAAAAGTTTGTTTAACAAAAATTAAAAATAAAATTAAATGTATTTTATTAAGGTGTCGTTAACGACCAATTTGACAGACTATAACCACGAATTAGTGGAATTTTATATAGAGCACCGGGTGTGTGCCTCTTATATACAATATATAATATATACAATTATTATAATTAAACAAACATTAGAAATGATCAATATTTGCGTTTAGTTTGTGCTTATAGTCTGTCAAATTGGTCGTTAATAGCATCTTAATAAATTATATTATAAATACGAACGTTAATTTCTTATATATAAAAATTAAATATATATATATATTGTATATACTTCCTATATGTATAGTCCAGGATTTCTTACATAATGTTTCATGTTTATTTACTTTCTTGTGTGAAAATGAACGTTGGAAACTTCTGATACACATATTATATTCTATTTTGCTTTACACGGAGAAAAATTTAACTAAAATTTTACTGTAAAATTAACGAAACTGACCTTGAGTTGAACAAACTTTCAATTTGTCTCATAATTTATAGTAAAAGTAAGCATAAACATAGTATTTAGTTTTTTTTGTTAGTTTTTTACTATAATTTTTAAGACAAACTTATAGTTTGTTACATCCAGGGTAAGGTATTGTAGACTAATAAATTATCGCACTGATGGTTTTTTAATTAAAAAAAGAATGAAATATTATACTTTAAATTCAAAGATGTTTAGTTTTAATAACGTGTGTTTCTTCTTTATAAATACCCTTGTAACAATTTTTTTCTGAAAATCACTGAAAAAATCGGAAAAAAGATCTAAAAATCTCTGAAAAGACGGTCTGAATTCCCAAGTTTGACACATTTTCAGACTTTTTCAGAGGTATTCGAATTGAAAAGCTAAACCTACATGCACGTTCGCAACTCTGAAAAAATCGTACAAATCCTGAAAAATATTAATAATTTTTATTAGTCAAAAAAAAAAAAAAAAAAAAATTAAAATAAAAAAATTATAAATTTAATTTAAATAAAAATAAAAAATTTATTTATTGAAAATAAATATAAATTCAAGCCACAATAACAGTAAAGAATACAAAAATGGTTTGAAAT
>JABFQC010004353.1:0-12786 GCA_022817085.1 Psilanteris sp. ZL-2020
AGTTTCATTTATTGAAACATTTTCAACACATATTACAACGTTTTATGCAATTATCACTGTATAATACTGCCGTCATAGGATTCATCGTATACGTTGTAATATTTAATACATTATTTCTCTCAGTGTATATTTCAATTTTAATATAATAAAAAATAATTTAGTTTGATTAATTTTAAAATTATTAATATAAATAAATGACATTAATACTTGTGATTTGTATATACACGATTCTTCGTGTTTAAGTATTTGTACAATGATAATGTTACATAATAATTTACATATCTATATGCGTAAACCACAAATACAGTTTTATGGACCGGTTTAAAATATTTCGACAATATGCTTTTTTAGTAAAAATATTATCGGTCATATTTAAATTTAATTACTATATCAATTTTGTATTAATATCTGCAGTAGAATTTAAATATTTTTAAAAAAATAAATTTGTTAAATTATTTTAGTAAATATAAATTAAATGACAAAATAAACACATGAAATACAAATTTTATTAGAAATTATCGAAATTTCAGTTTTTTTTCTCTCATTTATTCATTAAATAATGTTCACAGTAATTTATATGGAATTCTAGTAATTTTTAATTAAATTATTCTCTGCGTATATAAATAAAAAATAAAAAAATTAAAATATAACAATATAACAATTTTAAAGTAATTAGCACAGACTAAATTGTAAATCTATATATAATATATGATAGAAAATTGATATTAAATTATAGTAATCTAATATCTATATATAACTGAATTAAAACAACTTTTGTTGTTGTATCTGATAATTTTATCTATTAATTTTTTTATATATATTATATTATATTATATTATTGTATATAAGTAAATTTACTTATATATTATATTTTTCGTGTCAGAGGAAAATATTAAATTAGTAAAATCTATATTTAATGGATATGTATTATATCATACAAACATTAATAAAATTCAATTTATATTACCATAAACATTTAAACGAGCAGCGTGTGTCACTTTTCCAGCACGATTTTCTGCCGTACACGAATATTCACCGCCATCCTCCACCATCACCTGGCTGATATTTACGTGAGAAATCACGTCGCCGTGTACTGTAACGTACTGGCCAATCACAAACCTGTAACAATATTTCTCGTTTGTTTAATGTAATGTTGTTTACAATAGCAGCAATCAACTTGAACATTCACTAAAATAAAGCTTTAAACGGGATCAAATTTACGATTATTCTTGCAGTTATTTAAATTTAAAAATAAAATGATCTTGTTTTGATTTTGTTTATATTGTGAACTAAATTTTATATGTGCATTTAATTATTAAATAAATACAACATTTAAATAATGGTTTAATTATAATCAGATTAATTGTCAGTGTATCGTGAAAATATACAAAAATCAAAAAATAGTTTGTTAGGTTTCGTTTAAAAAATTTTATTTTGAAAATTTTTGACAAATTATAGATTAAACAGTTATAATTTCAAGTTGAATTGATCTCGTTAGAAAGAGAGTTTTAATTTCTCACATCAGCAACATTTTTATTCAAGCATACATGTCTCTTTATTATACTATCGTTAAAAACTTTAATATTAACAATTATATTTTTCGTTATATATAATATATATAATACTTATATTTTAATAAAGTGTATGCTTGCTGGTAGTCTTAATTAAGACTTATTTTCAGTTTGATTCAAGTCAGTTGTGGTTTATAAATCGAGAGATTTGTAATAATTATTGTTGTATATATTTACCAATTACGTACGCATTAATTAATCAGAAGTTCAATTAAAAAACGTTTTATATAGATCTAGACAAGATTTAAATAAACTCTTATATATAGTTTATAAATTTGAAATATAATATTTATATTTTTCAGACAAAATAATTATAACTATTAATATTTATATATTTTATAAAACTTGTATTTTAAAAATAATATTGTCGAATTTTTTTTATTTTTAGTTTATTAATAATATTAAGTATATATATGTTTAAAAATAAAAATGTATATGTATTTAATATTCCGCTTCATTATTGATTTCCTACTTTTAAATTAAAGTGAAGTTTGAATACATTCAAACTTCAAATTATACGTTTGATTTGTACGTTATACGTTTAATTTGAATACAAATTACTATTAATGAAAAAGACAGATTTTTATCTAAGAGGTCAACATTTTTAATGATAATCAAATAATCTGAAAGCCGAATCGCGATGAAACTTGGCATCTAGCTGAATTTACGGAGTTGTCTAACGTCTGCCATTAAGAAACTTCATGATTTCATTCTCAAGAAGGACTTACATTTGACGTTGAAATATACTCTAAGCAGTTTTTATAAGCTTTCTTAAAATCGATCTTGCTGGATGTCGACGGAATGTCTCGAAACTCTCGAGGCTCGAAACAAATTACGAACGTTTATAAGCTGAATTAAAAAGTTTATTTATAATTCATGCAAATGTTTGTTAATTAATTGTATCCTTACTAATAAATAGCTTAGTGGTTTTTTATTGTTTTATTTTATTTAAATTTTTGGCGTAAATTGCAATGTTTGTAGCATACTTTTATTCGGTATGCCTTCAGTATACCTTTATTATCTTCCTCTATTTGAATATATGGATTCTTTTAGCAAACTTTTCGAAGTGATAAAGTACTGAGTATGTATTCGCATATGAACAAAATATTTCTCTTCTAAGTAATACGTTATATAAATATGTATTTTACAAAATCAATCTTTAATACGATCATAATTTTCCAAACATATTCTGTGATCGAATTATTAAGTAGTACAGCTAAATATTATATCATACGTAATAGATTTGTACCGTTTTTCATTTATCTTTATTATACATTATATAATTAATTTGCATAATAAAAATGGTATTTTATACACAATGAAATGAATCGATTAATGTTTATATATTGTAAAAAAAGAGTAAATCTAATTATAATCATAATAAGAATATGTTAAAAATTAACATAATATTTTATAAATATAGTACACTGAAAAAAATGTTTGGTTAGCACAAGCATAATTTGATTGCCATGAACATACTTATGTTTAAATTAAATATAATTATGCTTGTGCTAACAAAAATTTTTGGATATGGAATATAAAATGTAAAACATTCGTATTTTATTGTAAGATATTAGAAATTTCCGATATTGTGAAAATATTAGTTTAATAACATATATATTAATTTTTCTGTGCACGGGGCAAAATTATGATAAAAATTTACTATACATATGACAACACAGTCACAGTGGGACGTTGTATTTCGTAATTTCATACAATTTCTAAACAAAATTAGTATGCACTTGATTAATTTTACCATACTTGACGGTAGAAATTTTGATAATTCTAATAACTGCATTTTTACGAAAATGCTCCTTATGCTTGCATTATTATAAGTATAGTAAAATAAATTAATAAGGACATTTTTCTATAACTTTTTTCTCGGTGTATGTAAATAATAGTGCGGCATGTTGGAAGAAAGAAATATAAGTGACATTCATGAACAAGTGTACATTTTGGATAGAAATACAAATTATACATAAACATGTGGAGAAAATAAAAATACTAACCTGCCATTCGTAGGCAAAGGAAAACCGTCCAGTGCCCAAGAGACCTGTGGCGTAGGATTCCCTGCGGCTGAGCATTTCAATGAAACTGCTGGTCCAGGTTGCAAAGTCTGCTCTATGAACGAATATAAAAGAACAGGCGGTGCATCTGAAAGAAGTTAGAAAATAGCAAATGAATATCGAAATGTTATTTTCATAGGAAATATTTCATTTGCTAATTTTTTATAATTTTGTTAAATAACATATATAGTCATATTAAATCAGAACTTGGTAGTTAAACATACAAAAAGAAAGTAAAATAATCTTATCTATCGTACACCGTATTTTTGTTAATTTTGTACTGATTATTGCAAATTTATATTTTTGTACTTTGAATTATTTACTGTGATATCAATGTTCATTGTGCCATTATATTATGTATATAAAAGTGCTATTATTTTGTTAAAATAATTGTTTTCAATTGAAAACTCGTTGCAAAACATAACCAAGTGAATTTATATTTGAAAAGGCAGTTCATCGATTCGTCGTGTAAAAACAGAAGTGCTATTGATTAAACATCAAAAGGTAAAATAGGAACGTTTGATGTCTGCATCTTTTCATTATACAGCGCGATAACAAACTCTGTTTCACAATGTCTTGTGATGTAAATTATTGCGTTATTATCTAGCAATACCAGTGTCCGTAGACAGCAACATTTCTAACTGTGTGTAGCTTCAAATATAGGATCTAAGACATCAAAGCGTTTTTCAGACTATCACGAAATAAAATAAGTTTCTGCGCGTGGAAATGAAAATACGGAGTAAAAAAATGAATGAAAAGAATGACGAAAAAAGACAAGAAAGAAACTACGGAATAGGAAAGTAGGGGGACTAAATGGCGGAAACGTAAGACAATGAAAAAGGCGGCAGAATGACTACGCCGCCGTGAGCTTGGAAACTTTTTCGATATTACTCCGTAAACTAGAAGTGGATAAAAGAATAAAAATGAAGAGAGACAGGGTCCGATCTAGAATGACCCCGAACCTGGCGCCCATCGAGGAAGTTTTTGTAATTGAAAAATATTTCAGGCTGGCGTCATTACGGAGTTACGCTGCTTTGGAGAACAACGATTTGCTTCTCAAAGAACAAACGGCCGCCATAGAGAAGAACTATATAAGCGTGTTAAATTTGATGAATTTCATTTCACCGCCGCCGCGTTCGAATGGCGCGACGGTAAAAAACTGGGGGAGATAAAAAAATGAGGTAGGAACAAAAGAATGAGTACGTGAAGATGAGATTGCGGCATGATGGAAGGTTGGATGGAATCTTCGGGCTTCGTGCACTTTTTAATCAGGAGTGTGCAATGCGATGTAGAGAGGTTCTGTAGCGGATACTTTTGTAAAAATAAAACGAGTTTTGTACGAGAGGTTCTATAGGATTTATGTGGTTTGTTGTGCGTAATTGCACTAGAACATTTTGCTATGTATGTGTAAAATGTATAAAAAATGGTCTTCGTGTGAGAATTAAATGAATTAGAAATACAAAATTTTATTCTAATTCCTAAGACTATACATTTAATATAAGAAGGCGTATAATTCGTGCATGATAATAAGGGCGCATAAATTTGACCAAATTTATAACTAAGGTTTACAAATAATCGTGAGATTTTCATAGTTTAGAAAATATGCAATAATACGCTGATATTAAACTGTTAGTTCTATTTCAAGCCAGTTCATTAATACTATGAATGTATGAGTTAAGCTAACAAGGTACGTAAGGTACCAGTAATAATTACGGATATACGGATATAAATTTAATTTTATAGGAAACTCATTTTTTGTAGACTAATTTTTAACGTTTTTCTTTAATATTAAATGACTAAAATAATATTTAATAATAAACTTTTATGAGTTTTATATTATAATATACGTGTATAATATCTTACTCTTAGATATAATTTGTAAAGTTATAATTACTTTATTTTATATGTAAGTTCTTTTGAGTTTATATATGCAAACATTTTTTATTTTGCTGTATATTGATATTGTATATTGTGATTAATGTTCACGTATTGTATTACTTCAATTCGTATAAATATGTATGTAATATATAGATATTATCATATCTCTATAGAACATTTCTGGTGATTTTGTTTGTAAAAAAAATTTTAATTTTAATTTATTAATAACTTATATAACATATACAAAGCTGTGCGACGGATAGCACAGCAGATGGAAATAATATACATATATGCAAAAAATTAACTTCATTAATTATAATATATGAAATTTATGGTGTAGACGTACTTACTTCGAAAAGTTCATCGAATTAAAAACATTCTCTTGAAAGTCTTTATTCATTTTTAATGATAATGTCCATTGTCGCAATAATACTTCAACGCTTATGTTAAAAGTTCAGAAAAGAGTGTAGTGGTGTGATAAAAAGTCGGGGAAAATCTTCCCTTGGTACATATTTAATCAGACATATTCGTAGAAATACATGAGATTCGCAACGTAACTGCATGGATATTCGTATAACTATAGATAATGAGTGAATGTTAGACAATAGCGCTATTACATAATTGCATTTTGTACGAAAAAATGAACCTTGATATTAATGGTCTGAATTTCATATGAAAGGATTTGTGCGAATTTTATAGTTAAGAATAACGCTTCACATATTGGACTGCGTATTACTACGATTTAAAATGGATTTTAAATTTGTTAATATTAAAATATCTCTTATTAACTGTTGTCTTTATTATTATTGTATGTATTTATTATAGAGAGAATATATACAAGATAATAAATATAAATGAATGAATAAAAATGCATAACGTGTTCTGTAATTTATTAATTTTGTGTGACCCAAAATAAAAAAATATATTTATAAATTAATATTTAATTATAAATTGTAAATATAATTATTTATTACATTTTTCCGATGAATTCATAATTTTAATTATTTTTCCAACTTTATTCTGTTTTATATGGAATTTATATAATGAATAGTTATTATATTAATTGGATATATACTTTGGTATTTCAGATGAATCTTGTTTCAATACATAAACATTGCATTTGAAAATAGTTTTGAAACAGTATCAACTTTATAGCAGTATTAAATTTCAATGTCTATTATAAATTAATCCGCGAATTTCGTTTTAATTAAAAATTTATAAATTATTATTATATAAGTTTATTATGTGTATTTAACACCACTTTTAGGTTATTTTTAAATTCTAATGAATTATATTAATGATGAATATTCATTTCAATAACCTATTAGTGATTGCAACATTTTTTTTTTTTGAGCAAACAGAGAAAAGCTCCCTCTGAAAGAAAATCCCTTTTAAAAAACTAACAAAACTCACGTTTACGAGAATCATAGGTGCCTAGCATCGTATTTTGCGGATTCGTCTTCAAATGCAACATTCAACAATTCGTGCAGTTGAGGACCGTCCCTAGATTATTACACGCGGCTTCAATTAAACATGGCGTAAATGCAAAATGAAAGATGTTTTCTGGTCCCCAAATGCAACGTTGCGCGTGTATATATTTACGTATAAAACTGATGGTATATATACGAATAAGATATTGTAGGTTTAAAAAGTGTTAAAATGTAATTTTCATGATAAATAATTGATATACGCTATGTAAATTGCGGGATTATTCATTTTTATGTAATCTTTAAAGTATAATTAAAATTGTAAAAATGCATTAACGGTTGTTGTTTGAAGTGACAATGATTGGTTGCTACTTTGCGGATGCGGTAATTTTATACCATAAATGCTGCGTTATTTCATTTTACAGAATATGAGTCTAATGCAGTTGAGCTAATTTTCATCAGTATTAGCCCGATTTTCTTGAACAATTATGTGTGATTTGTCGAATCTTATGATACCGAAATAATGAATTTTGCTTAGAAGGAGATAATTTTATATATAATAATTATACATAATATGTTTATTATATAACAATCATGTGCGTGATTATTTTTAGTATAATGTTTCTTAAAGCAAGTAGAAAATAATTTCCTGGCAAAAATAGATATTCTCATTTGCAAATGTTAAACTGCAATTTTTACATTGCTTCGTTGTAGTGTGCTGATGCATCTTCTAATGGTATTGTTATCTTCCAGCATCATTTGCACTCGAAAGTTTCACGCGTTTAATATCATACACTCTTTGCCTCTTTAACATGCGCGTATATATACACGCATATATATATATATATATATATGTATATGCATACAAATTTGTTAGAGTGTGTGTATATTTAAAGACACACACCAACGCACCTCAAAGTGACACCGATACGGGAGAGCGAGCGAGCGAGAGACGACGGTGCCCGGAATTTCCTGATAATAATAATTCTATGGAAACAGCTCACCCGTTCTTATCATAGTTTCAAGAGCCCGAGAACTAGCAGGTTCTTCGTAGCTTAAATTAGATTCCGGTGGTTCACTAACTCTACTGAAGAGCCGTTCATCGCATCATCATTGCGCGCACTATATCTGCGCGTATTTCTGCCCGTTCATCTTTAACTGCTTGCAAGAATTTCCTTTGATGCGTATTCCCTGCATTAACGAGCTTGATGAACGAAATGCTAACTTTGTTGTTATTTCAAAGTCCCCGTGTTGACTTCATTCTGATTCTCCTTTTTGTTTACCAAGTCGACGATTTTTCAACTATTTTGCTGACTTCTGCTTATATTTTAATGCGGTTTCAAGTTTTCAAGA
This sequence comes from Psilanteris sp. ZL-2020, assembly GCA_022817085.1. Taxonomy (NCBI): domain Eukaryota; kingdom Metazoa; phylum Arthropoda; class Insecta; order Hymenoptera; family Scelionidae; genus Psilanteris; species Psilanteris sp. ZL-2020. The sequence goes on from JABFQC010004353.1 coordinate 8,296, forward strand.
ACTCTGATAGAAGGATTAGCTTAAAGAATGAAAGCAACCGTGAATATGGAAGATATTTATTTATTTCTAAAAAACTAAAATGTGTACGCTGATTGTGATTATTTTTTTATTTTAAGTTAATTGCAAATTACGCTTTTCATATTGTAATTTTTTATTAAATAATATATAAAAAAGAACCGATGTTGAATGACTTGTATTTCTGAATTTTCATCCGTCAAATATTATGTAACATCGATTTCAATTTCTGTACTTTGATAAGTAAAATCAAAACTGTTTTCATTTCTCGTGATTATTCATTACGGCTTGAGTAACTGTCAGAAGTTAGTATGCCGCGATGTGTTGAATTAGTAATTAGCGTTTAACCTTTTTGTGAAGATTAATTTGTTTTATAATTAAAATGTTTTTGAATATTTGGTTTATTTAAATTTTTAAAACAAGTTACTAAAATATAGTTCTTAAATATATTGTCAAATAATGTGAATTACGTCATTAAGATTAAATTCGTAGTTTATTTTCATTTAAATTTGATTATATATTATAAGTATATATCATATTCAGTGATATATACTTTATAATATATCCGAAGCGGAATATACTTGAAAATATTATAAAACTTATTATATCATATATGTTAAAAATGTCTACATCATATGATTACGTGTGTTGACAAATTTATTAGGTTATGTAGTAACTTTTATTATATATTTTCAAGTATCCTTATATAATAGTATTTTTTAATATATCATACAGAAATATTTGAATATATAGGCTTTCTCCATGTATAATATATATTTATTAATACAATTTTTGAAATAATTTAAATTTTATAAATGAGATATATTTTACACGGAGAAACATTTTCATTAAAAAGTGTATACGATGTTTATTAATAAAAAAAAGTTTTGCCTAAAATTCGTAAACTTTGCTTAATTTACGCTATATGTTTTACTGTGTTATAGCTGTAATTTTCCTTTGTTGACAATAAACATCGTACGCAATTGTTGTTTTGGCACAGTAATTTTTAATGGAAATTTTTCTCCGTGTAAGAATTTTATCAGTGTATTAAATAACATTATATCTTTTACAGCAAAACAATTTATAGTTTAAAATTAATTTTATTTATATTTCTTCTGTTCTCAGTTTCCTTTGATGCGTTATTTAATTTAGATATCCTTGCTGTTAATTTTGTTTAGTTTAAATTCGCCATGTAGGTCACTCAAAATTAATATTAGAAAATGAATTTTTCAGTATTTTAAAAATAAAATAGTAACATCTACAATATTGCTGGTTCTACAATCTACAGTATACAATTTTTTCAACAAAAAGCCTTCTAGATCTGGTTGCTATCTCCGTTGACCAAATTGCTCTTGAATAAGCCTTCAAAGACGACCTAATTCGCGTGCACGGCGATGGTGTGTAAGAAGCGTTCATTGCTTTTTTGTAGCTAGGATAGCTTCAATTAAGCTTTCGACTTCAAAGTACACTTTTCAGGTATTTCTACCGCTTGCATTCAAGGCTAATTCAATCAACGAACCCAGTGTCTCTTTTCGTTAGCTCGTTAATGTGAGTATCGATCGATCGATAACTTTAATGCTCAAAAACATTACCACGGCTATACCATATCTTCAAGAAATGAAAATGAGAAAACAAGAAATTAGTGACAGAAAATCGAAGATGTAATCTATTAGTTGGTTGACTTTTTTAATCCAATAAATTCTCATTAATGTAATGATTTTTTGACGCGAATAATAAATTCTGAATTTACATATATTTATATTTCTTTCGTATCTATACGTATGTTTTTTTATTAACGTTAAAGTAATTTAATTAAAATAATTAAGTAATTTACTAATAATATATAATTATTATAAAGCAGAAAATAATTTATGTTTGAAGTAAATAAAATAAATCTATCCTGATTGTCCATTGCTTTGTCAGACTTTTTTTTTCATGAATCATTTAAAACACCGAGACCTTGAAAATACCAATCCAGATATTAATTGACTTTTGATAATTTTGGGGTATTTTTCAATTATTTTACTGAGTTGCGAGATTAATGTGACCTTATAACGACCATGTGAAATACATATATATGTACTACTATAAATTTAGTAGTAAAAATTATCATAAATAATATTTTTGTGTTAATTTTTAAAATCATTTATGCAAATTTTTAAAACACATATGCAAGTCGTAATGCTCAACTAATATTGTTCATGTTAATTTTTATTATCAAATTGTAGTGTCAAATCAAGTGTCGATATTTTAAAATTTCAAAAAAAGAAGGATACGTCAAACATAATCCAATTTTTATATTTTTTTACATTAGAATTTTAATATTGTAATGTTTGATATCCTAATCTATGGTTTATAAATAAGAAGGAATAAGTAGCAATATCTGTATTTGAATAAATTGTACACGTGAAAGGAACTTTCAATCGGGTTTCTTTGAATATTTCAACAAGATTTTCTATTTGGCAAAACTTATTTCAATGGTAAAGAAGTATTTTTAATATTAGTTGACCAAAGTCCGTGTTCTCAAACTTACCGCCCAATTGAAGTTCCGCCGAAGCTTGAGCCGTATCTCCCTCGGATCTTCGAACGATACACTGATACATCCCTCGATCCTCTCGACTGATACCAGTCAATTGTAGCAGTTCCGATTGTCTTCCTGTGCCTGGAAGTTGTCTCCCATCTTTGTACCAAGTGATGAAATGTGGTCCAGCTTGTGGATGAGTTCCCACTTCACACCGAAACTCGGCATTTCCGCCGAGATGTACGCTTAAAAGGGCCGGAGTCACTTCAATGTGCAAAGGAGCAGTCACAACTAATCTGTAATTGAGCAACGCTTCAATGAAAGTTTCCAAATGTATATTATTATTCATACAACAAGTTTCTTTATTTTACCTAATTATCCTTATTTTATTTTATTTTTTATTAAAAACCGTCGTTTGAAAATATTAAATTTAAATAATATGTTTATGTGTTATTATTACATGTTGCCCTAATCGGGCAAAACTATTTTGAATCTCAAAAATAATTTGAAATTAGGAGCAAATAGCTTTAAAATAGGTTCTCATTTAATATAGTCTGATATTTTAGACCCTGATTTGAACTTCGAATTGTCTAAATTTTTCCGTTTAGGTTCTAAGAGATTCATGCAGGCTTAACCAAATTGAAAGAAATAAAATAAAATAATAAAAACAAAATATTTTATATATTCATAAAATATAACAAAATGCTAATATTAACAATGTAGACTAATATATTTAGAGATTTTTAATTGACTAATAAAGTAAAAAATATAAATCATTTTAACAAATAAAACAAAATAAAGTCTTACATTTTCAAAAGAGGATTAAAATATACATTAGACTCTATTTTGAATCCCTTAGAACCTAAACGAGAAAATTTAGACATTTCGAGGTTCAAATCAGGGTCTTCATCTCAACTTGGGTTCAGTTTAAAAAATAATGTATCAAACTGAAAAATTTGTAATTTAATTGTAATATAATTGTAATTTTAACACTACTTTAAAAACCAAACAATATTGTTTCCAGTGTTGTTTATTGTATCAATTACGTAAAGTAAATTATTATTGTTCAATAATAAATTAATGAATTAATAATAGCATGTTTTATTAAAATAATGAGTGTCATTTACAATGAGGATGTATTTTAAAAAGTTTATTCAAATTTTCTATTATATTCCTTCAGAAATAATATTTTTAAATATCATATCAACAATCCTATCAACATTTGTTTGTAGATAATATCTTTGAATTCATTAAAAGAACGAACAGATGACATTCGTGAAATTTATATTATTAATTAATTTCATGGTAAAGTTAATTGTATATAAAACAGAGATTGTAGGAAATTGTTATTTCAATTTAATAAATAAGCGTTAAAATTTATTTTTATGTATATATTAAATTGTATAGTATTATATATTTAATTTAACAATAATAGAAAATATACACGCAGTGAAGATTTTTGTTGATTCAATCAAAATTTTGTTTATTTCACCAAAATTTTGGTTGAATCAACGAAATGTTCTCTGCGTGTGGTTACTGAACTTAGCAATAACCATAAATGTATGATGTATTTTAATAACTATAATTAAATTATTGACATTGACTGTAGAAAAGAGAAACATATACACTGAAAGAAATAATGTATGAAATATTACAACGTATACGATCTCAACGAATTCTATGACGGCAGTGTTATACTGTGATAATTGCAAAAAAATAAGTACAATTTAAGTTTTACAAAGTACAACGTGAGTTGCATTTATTGAAACATTTTCAACATAAATTACAACGTTTTATGCAATTATCACTGTATAACACTGCCGTCATAGAATTCGTTGAGATCGTATACGTTGTAATATTTCATACATTATTTCTTTCAGTGTATATGTTTCTCTTTTCTACAGTCAATGTCAATAATTTAATTATAGTTATCAAAATACATCATACATTTATGG
>JABFQC010004354.1:0-12786 GCA_022817085.1 Psilanteris sp. ZL-2020
GTATGTAAATGTTTATTGGAATATCTCTGGGGATATTTCTCATTTTGTAATCCTTTTTATGAGCATCTGATTGAACAGATTCGAGTATGCAGCGTTAATTGAAATGGTTAACTCGGGCATCTTACTTTGCAATAAATCGATTTCTTTGCAATTGAAATGTTTTTAACTTTTAACAGATTTTAAAACGGTTATAAAGTTGTATTGATTTATTATACAACCTTTGTAATTAATAATTTTTAATTTGACCTCACTAATAATTAAAACAAAAAAAACTCAATTGCTGCTTTTAAAGTTTTGTAATTGAAATGAAATACAAAATTGATTATTTTAATAAATATTTTTTATATATTGGTTTGAGTTATCAATGAGAAAACAAGTTGTAATAATAATTAAATGTCGTATTTATATTAGTTTTGCACATAATTTATTGCGATAAAAATTTATTATGTTAATATTAATAATTATTATACAATTCTAATAGACCCTATTATTGGAAATTTAATGTAGCAAACCCGCACAGTCAATCAGAGTCAACGTGAAATATATATAAAACTTCGTACAACAGAAATTCCATTATTCGCACCAACTGACTCGTCAACTAAACTTTAAGAAATGGGAGAAGCGCTTTTCTTACTTACCGTACAAAAATTGAATTCCTATTTCTTGTTTATAGATTTACCATTTATTGGTTTTTAATGTATAAAATGCATTTGAAATGTTTCAGAGTTCAGTAACATTAATTTGTTTATAAGTAGTAAACAACCATTAAAACTTGAAAGTGAAAAAACGCATTTCATGCAGTTCTGAAATGATAACGTTTTCATCCAAAACATCTTTGATAAATTTAAACAAAGTTAGCTTTAAGTCCATAATCTCTAAAGGCAGGGAACAGAAATTGTGCGAGTACTAAAGGATTTACTGTTATAGAAGAAACAAAATCTGTAATAGAAATTGCAGTTAAATGCTATATGAAGAGAACAATTGCTACAATTGACGAAGTATTCTTGTTTAGGAATAATAAGTTATATAAAAATCACAAAATTGATATACAGAAAGTTTGAAAATAAATCGTGATTGCTCATTAATGTATATAATATAATTGAGATGATTTCGAAAATTATGTTTGGAAATTCTTGTCTTTTATTTATTAATTTCATTTTTAATTAACTTTTGGAACATATAGTTAATATATATAGTTTGTAAATTTTCTAAGTAACATTTACTTGTACCAATCTAAATTGATAAAGTAATTACTTGATATTTCATATAATATAAAATATTCAGAAAAGTACAAAACCACATACACAACATTGTAATATTTCATGAAGCACTTTATTTTCTAATTTATTATCAACAGCATTCGAGTAATTCTGCAGCAAAGCTGACATCTTGGAAATAGATTTTTCCTTCGATACTTCAAATAACAAGAACAATCGAATGAATCTAACAAAAAAGTGTGAAAAAGTAAAACTTCGCGTCGCGAAAAATGGTTATGAATTGATTTCCTACGAAACAAATATAAATTTTGCAATACGTAATTCGGCAACAATAATTCCAACGTGTTTTAACTTGATAATACTGCAAGGATTGTTTTCGCTTTCGGCTAAGTGGTTTCGATTTGTAGAATTAAGTTGAAATGGTTTAAATGCTACCTATATATTCTACCATATATGTCAGACTCGATTGTTTTTAATTCCAACGTGCTTAGTTGGTTTCATAATTTATATGCTAGTAAAAATCTTGAACTATACCGCGCACAATACATATAGTTATTATATAACTATATATATATATACATTATTTACAGGTTGGAATCTTTCCGTTGACAATCTGGTCACCGAGCAAAATATATATAAATAAACATATCTGACTGAACTTACACGTACGGATGGCGCAGTCAGCTTAATTATTTCAAACCTGCTTTTATTCTGTATAAAAAACGCCTTTTTCTATTTAACAACAATACCGTTTATAGACCAAATATTTTCGTTTTAGCCGTTACATAAAATTTCAAAAATAGTGTTTGCTTTAATACCATTTCATTTCCCAAGTGATCAATTTGTTTTCAATTTCAGGACATTTTACTTCGCGCTCGCGGTCGCGTTTGCACTATTGACACCGACGACGTCATTGTTTATGATTATCATTGTAAATCACGTAAATGCAGCGGCATAAATCGTATTCGGGTTGTACAAATCTGGCCAACTCCGAGCAAATTGCCGCGGGGCAAAATTTCATTAGGTCTTTCATTAAACCCACGCGTGTATGGATTGTGCCCGGGGGCATGTAATATTATTGTTTCGCGACAGTGGGACGTTGGGAGTGTCGGGCAAATTTTTTCCTCCGCTTTTTTCCGTTTTCTTTTCAGACTCTTTTATCTCGTTTTTTCTTCCGTTTTTATCTCGACTTCCACTCTTTATTCTGCAACATCAAGCGGGTCAGTCGACAAGAGATAGACAACCCTGGCTCAGACTGGCGCAATTTTCAATAGAAGCCTCGTCACTCTTACGAAAATCAGACGCGATAAATTTAGACCGACGTAACCCACGTAAGAATAAACACGGATGTGTCGAATGTGACGTTTATTCGGGTGATTGATTATTTTGCATTCATTACGGTTTTATTTATTATATTAAAATCTAGTTTTTTGTGAACGGTAGACTGTACTACGTTCTAATTATGTTCCTTGTTGCAGAGCACGTGGACCATTTATAACCGAATAATGGATTTTAACATTTTTCAAAATACGTGTATTTTCATGTATTTATATTGTGATATATTTACTACTACTCGTAAGATGGAGTTTTTGAAAATAAAACTTTTACTATATTTAATTTGAATATTGCAGACATCTTACGAACAATTATTATATTATATAGTAATCTATACAGTAATAAAGAGAATATCTTCATTTTTAAAAGCCTCGTCCTACGTGTAGTAGTAAATATAGTATTTTTTGAAAAAAACGATTTCTCCGTGTATGTTTCATTTATGTCTAACTACTGATTTTGTAATTAAAATCGAATAAATTATGATTTTGGTTTTATAAGTTTTTCAATATTTCTATTTTAATGTAAAAAATCTACCATATCTATTTTAGCTATAACAGTTGTAATATACAAAGTTATATCATATAACAATCAGTAGGACAAATTATATGTAATTTGTACACAATTGATAAAAATATTATTTTTCAATGCAATCCACATAAATTTTATTATAATTACAATGACTGTATCGAATGTGAATAACAAATTATTTTTTGTTCGAATCAAACAAATATTATGCTCTTATAATCGTTAGATTTACATCATCATCATCCCCGAAAAAATATTCACAAAAGGTGCTTATAAATCGTATTTACAATAACATTTCCATTCTCTGACGCATTTTTTTCTCGTCACATTTGAAAAATGACTTTTCATTTCATTGTATGTACAAGAACATAAATTTCAAAATGAACAGCCCGTAAAAAAATCGTATTATTGTTTTTAGTGTTGCAGTGATTGATGCCGCCATCAATGGCTCGATTTTATTTAAAGCCAAATTTAAATTTCAGTAACTCTGTATTATTATTAATGAATATTCATCTGATTTTTAATTTTCCAAGCGAATCAAAATTACAATGCCGTCGAATGTTAAATTTATTATGTTAAGAAAATGTAATAAAAATTGGAATCTAAATAGTATTAGACGACAATATATCCCATTTCATGGGTTTTGATTCAAAATCCTTATTTACTATACGAGTAAGTTTTATTTCAAATAAAATAAACGTCATCAGTCATATTTTATGTATTTCATTCAACAATAATGTTCGAGTAAATACGAATTCAGACAATCATGTAATATTTTTTATGGAGTTTAAAATATGTCAATCAATAGTGGAGACAGACGACAACTTTTTAAATCAAAATGTTTGTACGTTCATACAATTTTTCATATGCAATAACATGAATGTTTATGTAAATTCATATTTATTTGGCAAGACTGATAAGATATAACGCGCGTTAAAAGTTTGCTGATAATTAAACTTGCAAATTATTACTTTATTCTAATTTTTTAATTGAATTTAACAGGCAATTATTTGAAGTACAATTATAGACAATAAAGTTTGAAGTTAATGATCGTTATTATGATTAATCAGCTCAATTTTCAGTTACCACTTGGTATCAATTATTTTTGATGAGATAAACGTGATTTAATTTCTAATTTTCTAATATTCTATCAATTTTACGAACTGTTATCAATGATATTATGAAACCACACAAACTCTGAAAATTGAAATACATAGCAAAGTAAATTTTTCAATTAACCGATAAATGGTTACAAATAGTTTATACAGCGGCTGGCCATTCATTATCTTATTTCCCTTGTTTTATCAAGTCCAGTACAACTACGAATGGGACATGAACGTGCGATGAACTTTGTCGTTATTACTTTGCACATTTTGACTTTTTATGATCGTGTACGTACAATTGGGACGAAAATAGAGTAGAATATAAAAGCAATAAAAGTTCGTAACAATCTTGTCGTATGAATTGACGCTCCATTATCACGATGAACAAGATTAGAAAAACCTTTCTGGTAAAAATATCGTTCATGTTACTTAACATAATATTATTAATTTTTAAACGCCAATAAATACCGCATTGATTCGAAAAAGCTTGAAACTTGAATTCTAATTCTTGATTATCATTTCAACTTTACGATATATATTTATTCTGTTTGTATTGTAAGGATACAAATTTATATTATAATTATAATTGTTTGCTCGATTTCAATAACATTTAATAATGATGATTTGTTTATATATATATTAATGAAGAACGAATGTAATAGGATGTTATTACTATATTGTGAATGAATATCAGAACATATTACAGAACAAATCTTTGATCTGTTTTTTGGAACGCCTTCGATATAATATTAAGCAAATAGATGCCCACGCGGAGGACATCTGGTGTCTATAAGCTACTAAAAATAGGGTGTCGTGAGACTGAACGATTCATCGACTGGTCCAAGCGCACCTTCGTGACGTCCGGGAGTGTCATTTTTGCCACAATCGTCGCGCGCTTCCGTCATTTCTCCAGAGATTTTAAGGAAATCGTGAAGCAAACGAGCGCAGATGGCGCTGCCGTCAAACGAAATTTCTTTAAGAGTAAAAGTCGATGTGTCCGTTATCTTCGTGACTTTATTAATAGTTTCATGTGAGTTATGTATGTAATATTTAGTGCAAAATTATACGATTTACAGTTAATTTATTTAAATTCAATTTTTATATATCTTTAAAAATATTAATTTGCATAAAAAATTGTAGTAAAACTATAAGAGTTAAAAATGCATATATGTCTTATATATCAAGATATACTGAATAATGTAATACAAATACATATAAGGATTTAAAATAATAACGTAGCTAATCATGAAAGATTAAGATTATGTTTAATTGTAAAAATATAAGAAATTTTAAGCATATATATATGTATATATACCATTTATAATGGTTATTAATTGTATACATATTTCATGTACAATATTTACTACGGGTCATTTTTGTCTTTTCATTATTTATAAAGTTTAAATATCAATAATTTATAAAAATGACAGTATGTAATATATAATTAGACTTATTATTATCAAAATTATATCAACAAATTAAATTAACGATTTATTTAACAAATGAATATTTGATAAAATACTTGCGCAATGTGTTAAACAGAACATGTCACAAATGCAAGGAAATGTGTTGTGTACCAAGTGGATTGTATTCAAAGAAACCACACGTAGTTTTGAAGGTAATTATATTAAGTATTTTTTCATACTAATTCATATAATATATGGCGTATTCATTTTTGTACATATTATAATTTATTATATATGATGACTGTTGTTTTGAGCGCTCTAATTATATGTTTTGATATTTATTTTGGCAAAAATTGTGAGTGGTCAAAGTAATGGTTTATCTTTAAATATAGTATTCAAAAGCAACACTTAAATAAAATTGTTTGTTGACATGCCTTTAAAATTCTATCACACATTTGTTTATATTTATAAATATACAGTCTGATTTATACGTTTATATATAATATACAAAATATAACTAAGAAAATATATTTTATACATTTATTTATTTTAAATCCCTCTTAAATGCTTGACATTTCTATGTGGTGAGAATATTAATAATCAATATGTAATACATAAATATTATTAAGTCATATAAATAAAATATAAAATACAGCGCTCACGGGAAAACAATACCAATAATGAATTAAATCGCAAAGGAATTAAAGATAATTAATATTAACGGATGGATCAATAATTTTCTAACTATGGAAATTTTATGCCTTTCGAAATTTAATTACTTTAAAAAATGGTAATTTATATAACCAAAAAATTAAAATCTTCAAAATCCGTTCAATCGTAGCATAATAAGTTACGACAAATCGGTTAGGAGTAATTTATTTTTTGAAAAAATCGAAAGGGGTATTAAAAAAATAGTCATTTTTGTCAAAAAATCGAAATCTTTAAAATCCGTTCAATCTTCTCATATCGACGGTAGGACCGTTATGAGCATGGAAGTACTGGAAATTGTGATTTTGAAGTCATTTAAAGTCGAAAACAACGACAGTGAAAAATTAAATTTTTTCAATAACGTTTTTGTGTGCCATTTGTCGACAATTCATTTATCATTTAAAAATATATACCTGTTTAGACATGACTTCACTGCAAAAAGAAGTGTTCCGTAGAAAACGTTTTTGAAGCTTTTTGGAACACTTATAAGCGTTAATTTTTATAAAAGTTTAAAACTGTCCATTTGGATGTATACAAATATTAGTATTAAAGAACACTTTAATAAATAGGAACGTTTGAACACTTTCAGAACACTTGTTTTTACAGTGTTTAAATTTTACTTTAAAAAAAGGAAAATATTTTTGTCAAAAGAATTTCAAGATTTAAGAAACTATTCTTACAATATACTCTTTAATACACCTTGCATTATGTATACATCATACATTAAATACTACAGTTGATCTGTTAAGAAAACAAACATTCATCAGTTGTAAGAAACGATGCACGCAATGACTATCCTTGTGTAAACGTAGAAGAAGTCAAATGACTCGTATCAGAATTTTATTTATAGCGATTATATTGCACCAATATTTGCTATCGAATAATACAAGTACCTATTGTTCGAACAAACATTGAATGTTATTAATGAGAAGATTTTTTTGACTTGAATAATTTATATACATTTATCTTTAAAAATCCTTTTAGGTCATATATTCTTATTACTGCCAATATATTTTATATGCGTACATTATACACTTTATTATAAATTATGTTTAAACAAATCCAGCAATATAATATATATATATAATCATGTCATCCGGTGCTTAATGGGACCCGCCACTTTCGGGCTCCATAACTACGGGTGTGCAAAATTGTTTTTTCGTAGAAAATATGGCTGAGCGCATCGGGCGGCCTTCGGCCACCCTCACAAGGGAATGCGGGAGGGGAGGGGGGCTGCGCCCCCCAACCCCCCCCCTTAAAAATCTAGCCAAACCCAAAACGCGAGGGTCCTAGGGGGCCCCAGCACCGTGTCTTCCTGGTCCGTCCCATTAAGCACCACTTCGTATATACAATGGTGCTTATCGGGACATTTTACTATGTTGCCAAGTTGCAAAGACCCATTATTCACTATTTGTCATATATATTATATCATACAATATATACATAATGTATGTATATCATAAAACTAGACTGTATTTACTAATTTAAATTAAATTTTATTCAAACTCTGGAAAATTTGAATGAAACGAAGTAATTTTCTTCCACGTATAATAATAATATACTATGCTTGTTAAAATGAATTAATAACATCTCGACATAAATTGAAACTAATTATGATTATTATTTCACCTTTGATTTGAAGTACATTTAACAGAATGGATAGATGTGGTAATTTCAATTTTTGAGCATTTGTTTAATGTGCGAAGAGTTAAACAGCGCATCATTGATTGTGTTCCGCTGTGCTTCATGAATCGGAAGTTCATATTCAGCTTTTGAACTAACAAAAGTATTCTTGAAATTAATATAACGATCTGACAATTATGTGCTTTATGAATCACTGAGTTCTGGTTTATTTATCCGACGGTTGAAAATAATTTAAATACAACAATAAGTAATAAATTTTGCCTAACAAAAATTTACATACAACAGTGAATTGTATGCCGAAATAAAAACTTTAATAGTATAAACCATGCGCGCCGATCTTATGTCAGATATATGTGATTGGCAATATAAATATGTTTGATACCGGTATTTGATGCGTGCATATTTTATAATCAATAAAAATAATATATATATATAACTTTATAGACAGTTAAATTTGCGAGTTTAACAATAGAGTATTGTAAATTTAAATAATTTACTGGTTGAATTGTTGGATTACATTTTTTTTAAATAAATAACAATATTACGTTCCGGTAATACCGTTTGTCATCTTTGAATTAATTTATATTGTTTATTTAGTTGGTCATATATGATAAAATAATTTTATGTAAATAATTATTAAAGTCAATATATATAAACAACATTCGAATAATTGAAAATACAACATTTTATTAGTATTATATAATAATATAATATAAAAATAATAATACATAATAATAATAAATTGAGGTTATTCATGTGATTTGTTAGTATTTTACATACGTATAATAATAATAGGCATACACAACATTTTACTAAGTATTTAATTCAAGTGATTTATAGAACTCACTATAAATAACATTAATTATAGTTAGTAATAAAATTTATTTAACCACTAAGTTGAATACCGATAGGATTCTATCATTGGTGGAAATTGATATAATACACAATTATTACATTATATTATAATATAATATCACATATTAATGAGAGCTTATAAAGACTTAATAATATTTGGATATATATTATAAAACTTTTTTTATAATTTGCATATATATAATTTAACTGTGGTTCTATATAAATACATAGATTAATTTTATAAATTATAATATTAATTTAACTAATGATATCATAAACTGAAATGTAATAAGTGGAATTGTAAAAAGTGTTTCCGAATAAATTAATGGTGAATGTTTTATTATTATACTACCACTAGCAATAATGCACAAATAATTGCGTTGTTTATAACAGGATTGATATCGTATTACGTTCAATTAGCTTCAAAAGTGGAGGTATAGTAATTTATTTTATAAACGAGATTCGGCTATTAATCAATACACAAGATGTTTTAAGAAATATGAAATGATTGAATAGCATTAGTACAGTTATGTTGAAATATATAGCTGTTTAAGGTATTCATTTTAATATGGCAAAAATACTACATACAATTTTATTCAAATTTTATGTCGAAATAACTGTTGTGAAGAAAATTATTCTTACTGCGTTTAAATGTTGCTGACTTTTGAGTAACATATTTCACTTCCGTAAAAGCATATCATCTTATCATATAATGGCATCATTCTATAAATGTCTATAAAATATTTATAGCGCATCCAAATTTTAAATTAGATCTTGAATAGTTCTGATCGACTATATTATATTTATTCTTATATCTTAGGATGCGCAGATTTGCAATATTAAATTTTTAAATTAATTTTAATAATAATATACTCAATTTTTGATGAATTACAAAAATTTAAAATTGTCGAATGTATCGAAGTTCAGTAAATATCATGAAAATTACCTAAACTAATATTTTTTCACAGATGTGTGAATTAATAATCAAATGTTATAAATATATACACGAATTTTAATATAAACAAGTAATGCTATGTATTCAATGGTTTGATATTGATTTTGGAAACAAAGAACATTAAGAAATTATGTACAGCTGCATTTGAGAATTGAAAAGCACACGTAAACAAACTGCTAATTTATGACGCAATGTTCTAATTCATTTGACTATCATTGCTTTCGTGCTTCTCAGCCAAGAACGTTGCTTACAGTTTTAGATAAGAATGAAAAAAACTACTTACGATGAGATAAAACGTAAATATGTCTTTCAAGCTATTATGTGTTTATTCCGGAAGATTCCGTAGTAACAAAATGTTGTACTAAAATTTGTACTTAACATCTATAAAGCACATTGAATATAATATGTTGTGAATCAATATCACATTAAAATTGACCTAAAATAATATGATTTTGAATTGTCAATCTAGGAATAAAATTTTATGCGTAAAGCTGTAAAAGTTGTAATCGAAATCATGAAAACTTTTTAAATGAATTATAATAATTTATCTTCATCCATAATAAAGCATCATTACGAAGACTTTCACATTGATCGTAAATGAAATTTGTTCCCACGGCAGTATCTTTTTTTTATAAGTACATTTAATCAAGGTATAAATATTAGATTATGTTCTCGTAAATGTACACATTTTTCGTCGTACTTCATTTAACGATAAACAACATTTATGAATTTATATTTCTTTTTTATATTTCTATTTTATGTTGGTACAAGATTTTCTAAGGATTTAAGACGAAAAATGATAACTTTTAATATTTCATACTTTTCAATATTGACTCGACGCAATAATAATTAAATTTACAAATACAATTTAAATTCAATAACCACAAATATGGAGATTATACAATTTTCCTGTCATTAATTTTAGTATACATTTTATATCAATTTAAAAAAATGAGTTTACATAAATTGCAGCAGATTAAATTGAGCAAATTAAAAACAGTATTTGAATTATGCTACAGGCGTCTTACTTTAAGAGGCAAGACACTTAGTTAAGTCATCAGGTATCTGATTATGAGTCAGTTTCGTGGTACTTATATATCATTGAATTATAGAGTAAGTGTTTTTATAATTTAATTATAAATAAACATAAAAAAATTAATCTGTGAATGACAAATAATTGTATATATGTAAATGAAGAAAGTAAACATAAAAATTGAACAATTATCTTTTTAAGAAAAATATGGTTCTTAACCTTCTAATCTTTTATTTTTAAACTTTTAAGTCAAGTTCAAATTCAAATCAATGATTTTCCAATTAAGATTAAAAGACGAAGTTCACAGAAAGTTATGACTTGACTATATGATAATACTTCTCTCAATTCTGTTTGAAGTGAATGTCTATAACCTAACCGGAAGTCGATAAATAAGCGAAAACTTGTAATTTCAACTTTTAATTTGCTCATTAATCGTGTTAAAGAGAAACTAACTGTACATTGAATGACTGGTAATGAAATAAACTAAAATGATTGCAAACTCACGGTGACATTAGTTTATATAATTTGTATGTAAATTATTTAAATGTAACATATTCAAATCATAATCATAGACTGAGATATAGTTTTTATTCAAACACATCTACATAGATTCAAAATCTACATAGACAATTATTTAACCTGAAAAAAGTCAAATATAAATAAAAAACTATTTAAGGTGTAAATTAAGTATATAAATTTAAAATGATTTGATAAGGACAAAAACACATATAACTCACGTTCTCATAATTTGTGCTATACATATGTTTTGTTTTTAATTCAATATATGAGTCTCAAAGCAAATATAAACTACACCACTTTTATAATTTATAAATTTAATTTTAATTTTAAAACTTATAAATAAATAAAATAAGTTGAATACAATAATTTTAATTTTCAACGTTTTTATATTTCGTATTTTCTGCTTGCATATTTTTCGATACAACTTGTTAATATTCAATTTGATTCAAAACAAAAAAAGTAAAGAAAACCATTACGCGGAAATTTACTTAAACAATGTTTCGCTTTAAAATGATTCGACAGTTCCATTTCTTTCTTCTGCCTTACAATAATTAATCTTTAAGGATTTTTGCTAAAACCCCGAGCGAAGTTTTCAACATCGAAGTTACATAATTTTTCTTTCGAACCAGAACAACGATTATCTACTTACTTTGCCAATTCAATTTTGCCTTTATCAATTTTCATTAAACCCTGGGAATTCATCACGGACGACTTAAAAGAATTTTTTATGTATATATAATTAATTATTACCTTATTCTGGGGCAAAAAATGCGCATCATAAATTCAAGCTTCATTTGTTTGTGCAATATATTTTATTATAACCCATACATAGGGCTTGTAATTTAAATAAACTTGTAATGATACAAATGTACAATTTTGTAACAAATCCATAACATTTCAATCGCAGTCATTTTACATAATTTTATGAAAATGGAACGCTGCCTGGGGGCAAGTGTTACATGAACATACGGTCCGCGTGAAATAACCTAGAAAATAAATGACTTTGTGACCAAGGTACCCGCGGGAATGTGCCGATTTTCAAGAGTAACGGATCGCAAAGTAAAGCACTTCACACTGCCAGAGGGATAAAGAACTGAGTGAAGGATGATGTATAAATATATACGTATATAGTTATATATGTTTGTGCCGTGGCGTATATACATTTGTAATAGGGTGGACCATATTTTAATCAGAAGAAAATTTTACATTGCCATTTTACATAAATTATTTGCAATATGTAAGTATAACAAATACTGAAACAATTTTGTTTGCCAACTATTCAAACATTGAATCTGTATGCTTTATGTAGGTCAATAAAAGGGTTCTTCGTATGTGTTATCACTTTTTTAAAGTTACGATTGTGACTATTGAGCAAAAATAACTGATTTTTTTTCTCTCTATCAAAAAATATACATTATTCCCCGGGGATTAACTCCTAACGGTAATCGATCGACTCACGAATACGAATGATTAAACGTTGGCGCGA
>JABFQC010004355.1:0-12785 GCA_022817085.1 Psilanteris sp. ZL-2020
TGTATTTATTATGCCAAGCATGGACCATGCGTTTCTCGACGGTTGTTGTATGGATGGCAAAAACCGTTTAACGATGTTTAATTTTATTAACTGTGCCTGGCATGGGCCAACCGTTTACCGACGGTTGCCCCTGCATTGGGCCAGTAAAGATTTTTACTGTTGTCTGCCAGCGTTGATCCAAGCATTGCACTTTTGTTACCGTCGACAAACCGTCGATTTTTCTACATGGGAAACGTTATAAAGAAGCGTGATTGTGAGTTATGCAGAATTGCTCATAAACATACGTTTGTATAAAACTTGCACAAAAATATCTCGGAAAATGTTTCCACGTTACAAGTCCTTATATTTTTTAATAAAAATTAGTGATAGTATTATTTTCGCTGCAACATTTAACAACGTAATCTTAGCGTGCGCTGGCTGAGAGGTTTATCTTCGTTTGCGATTACTGTGACCCATTTTTTTTAATTTAATAGATATATTTAAACTGAGTGTTACAATTTGAAATGGTTCACAAACATTTCAGCCAGGAAACGCGATGGACTGGGTAAATTTCAGGTACTCGCGGACGCTGGTTGCAGCTTTAATAGAAGTTTTGAAAAAACGAATTTAGTTATGTTTAATCGGAACCAAAATTTGTGCGAATTGCTGATATTGAAAATGATCGAGATGTACGTGCAGAGGAGCAATAAACGAATAGTCGTCACGGCGAATTTGAATAATTACGTGGTTAAATGAATGCCAAGCAAAGTATGGAATAATTAATGCCATTAATCGGTTGAATGAATAATTCAAGAATTTTAAGCTTCATTTGAATAAGGGATCAAGCGAAAATATGTTTATAAATTGTTAAATGCAGTATTTGCGATTTTATGTTATATTGAAGAAACGTTCGCTTAATTTGCATTTAAAAAAGTCCTGGCATTTGGATTACAATTAATATTTGTATACAATTTCGTTCAAATTATAGAATTTTCATTCATGAAATAGGTAATTCGGGGTTATAATTGAGTTACAATTTTATTTGTAATTACAGTTATTGAAAATTGAGCACGATATTGTAACAAAAGTGTTAATTTATTAAAATTTTGCGCAGCATTAAGTTTAGTTTGAAAATAAACCCGCGATTTTTTTTATTATTTTTTCATTTATTAATATTATTTGTTAATAACTTGTTAAACATGCCTTTTGTTTACGTGTGAAATATGATGATGAAAAGGTCAATTTTTGTTTATTTACTTTTTATTATAACTACATACATTTGACCTTTAATATTTGAAAACAAAAAGTTATTTATAAGAATATTTCATTTTAATCTGAGAATAAATAATTAAAATCTGAATAAAGATAATCAATATGTAGTTCAAACATATATCCACCGTTCCAAGTAAATACATATTTTTATAAAAGAAATTTTAGTATTGAATATGAAATCACTTCGTAACCTTTGACGGTATTTCATTGTAAACGCAATATTTGAAATGATTAAATTGTATTCTTCTTAAAAGCAAGAATTTTAATATCTGTAGAATATACGATGCATTCGGTTTAGATACGAGGATTTAAACAAATTGACAAATAATTTTTGGTCATAATTGATTCCACTTATTCTTCGCGTTTTATTAAGTTTCATAACAGGATATTGAAAATGGTTATGTTTAAATTCGTCAGAAATTGCATTCGATACAAGATGGATGACACAACGTCATATATTAAGAAATGAAACTTTAAATTTAAAAGACGTTTATAAAAAGTAACTATGCATTCTGAATAATATGAAAAGAATAATCCACGCGTTTTTTAAGAATTTCATGTAACGTTTTTTAGAATTTCGCAGAGAAAATATGATTAAGGAAGTTGAAATTTCTAGCGCGTGGTAGATATATTAATTTTATATACACACATTTATTTCATTACATGATATGAATACCAAATTTAGGACGGAATTTTCAACAGACGCGACTTCAAATTTGTGCTTAAAGTGTGCAGGTCCAGTATCTTTTACTACAAAAGATAACGATGCCACTGTTAAAATAGTATTTCTAAGAACTAAGTTATCCAGTTTGACATGTGCATTTAGCTTGGTGTGTGCGTCTGTGTGAAAATGATAAAAATCATTTTTATTATATGTCTGATTATAATTCTACTATACAAATCCTTTTTGTTCTATTATATCCAAGATATGTCAACAGTATTATAACGAAACCATATTTATTAGTATTCTTTATTAATTTTAAGATAATATAATACAGATGAGCCTATGTACATGCAAAAATGCCAGGAATGTAATTTATTGGAAATGTAATATGCTTTGCATAAGTAGTCTTTACAAAATCCAATTGTTACATTCTTGTATATTAGAAACGCGGACTTTTATATGAGCATAAAACTTTATCGATCCTCGTTTTCTATTATTATCAGAATATAAATTTTTTTCCTTTACATTTAACATTCCTGAGAATGCAATTATTGTCCACCGCAGTAGTTTTTCTTTCACGAAAGGAGCGGGAAAAAATGCGTAACGTCGCATATGATGAAATAGATTACACGATACGCGGAACTGGCTTGTAAAGGTTTCATTTCATTTATTTATTGTAAAGCACGGCGGGAAATTAATGATACTGCTTCGGGATTTTATTGCCCACTGTTTTGTGCGGCAAAATTACGCGCTGTATAATTTTGCTGACGCAAACGGAATATTTTTCCATCTAATTTTGGTACGAGATTTGTAATTTGTAATTGAGACAATTTTTTTACAAAGTGCAGGTTTAAAACGATTTGCAAATAAATGCGATTATGTAATAGTGCGTTTTTTCAATTTGCAATTTGTTGAACTTGTTTATTTACTTTAATGATCCTATAATCTAATGAAACGTAACCAATAAAGATTCATATAAATTTATACTAAAAGCTTCAGAAAGCAAAATAATTGATTCAAATAAATGAAATATTTAATTGTAACTATATTGTAAACAAATATAAAATATTTTTCTATAAAATCATAAAGGTCAAACGTAAGAGGTCACATATATAAATAAACAAACCAACAAAACACAAGTATGTAAACACAAACGTTATTAAACAATGAGAAGGTCAAATGTTAGTTTTGAAAATACATTATAAACAAAATAATTTCTTAAAAATTAACATACATATGGAAATAAACAAGTGATACGAGGTATGCAGCACAAAGTCCTTTTTGTCTTGCGTTGTGAAATTATTTTCCCTAATCTTGAAAATAAATTAAATTAAATTTTTAAAGTTATAATCACTTTAAAAGCTTTCAGAAAAATCTATTCTCGAAAATCTTGGTTTCGTTCAATTACGCCCTGTAAATAGCAATACCTCGATAGTAATTCTTACAATATAATTTTATATTACGAGAAAATTATTAATTTATAAATGACATTCCTTTTTATATCAATACTAGAATAAAATCACGATTTTCGTTCGAAATGTAGAATTTTGTTTGTACGAGCACAATAGTCAATCGAATGCAATATTTACGGGAATATTCGATATGCACATAACGATTAGAACTCCGGTAATTCATTAATTTCAAACACGTTTCCTCTCTAAATAACGGCGTGAAGTACTTAAACGAATTAATTAAAAATTGCGCGTGGTGCTTTAAAATTGATTATGGCTAATTTAAATTCGTTCGACGAATAATTAATCGCGTCAGTCGAACGCAATCGAGTCCGAATGCGGGGAAAACGATGTTTCATGTTATCGCCAGATGTTGATAGAGTGCTCGGCGTTCTCGGAGAATGGCATCGACCTGCGCGAAATTGTTATGACGCAAAATCAAAAAAGTTGGTAACGTCGTTCGCTGAGTTTTTGACGTTGAACGCGTGCTTTGGAGAATTTAACACCGGACTTGAATTTCCGCGGTGTTGGTATTAGTGGCAAAACCGAGGTGCCGTTTTATGGCCGAACCGCAGTCAAAAACAGTACGCACGGTTCGGCGTCGCGTAAAACTTACGAGAATATGAATTTGGAATTTGTTTTCGACCCTCTGCGAAAGACGAAATTGAAGTTTCGTCGGGAACATTTATTACGCTTGATTGCGAAGTATAAAAATTTATTCGCACGAATTCGCGCATACAAAGTGGAGAGCAATATCGATCGTTGCTTCGGGCTGGATGGAAATTTTTTAGCAGATCTCGATCCCGAAATGATAGATGTTAATTACGATAAAACATAACGGCCGAAAGTATGAAATTGTGTCAAAGGTTCGAGATAACGTTCCTTCCACGTAGTACTTGGCAATCACCTCATTAACATATATATTTGCTATCGTAGCAAACGGCGTTCTGCCAATCTCGTCGAGTTCCCTATCCTATTTCCAACCGGTTCAATAAGAAACCGCCAGACAACGAATAGCGCACGATGATTCCCGCGTGGCTCTCTTCTATTACGGAGGCGAGAATCTACTGATCTGATTCAGACGTCCTGCCTCGTTGCCGCTCAACTATTAACGCCGATGACTACAAATTCCTGCACGGCGAATATTCTTGTTTTTCGGAGCTAACATCAGCAAAAGACTTTATAATGGCTGGTTGGTTAAAGTATCGGTGGCTGAGGATAAAGGCGTTTTTGCAACTAATGATTATTTGGGATATAATTGTAACACGTGAGTTCTTTTTTGAAACTCTATTGAGTGAATTAAGTTAATTAAATTCGATAAATGAGATGAAAGGGAGAAATGCCAAAGGATTAGTGAATAATCCTAGGGAAATAGTAGGTGTTATTGAATTTAACATACGAGTAGGGGAAGATTTACTTTTTTTTTTTTTTTTGTGAATTAAAGCGCAAGAGTGTATAGAAAATGGGTGTGATTTTTGAGATTTATTTCTTAAATTCAAAAAGTTAGACATTGGAAGAAGAGGTAAATGAAGAGATAAAATAGGATTTTTATATGTGAACATTTTTGTATGCTATAATAGGGATTATTCGATTTTCAGCGTTGTTTTTTAATTTATTTTTGTTCTTGTTGCATTGGCATATTCCTTTTAAAATTTTAAATATATTTGTAAAACTAAAATTTGTTTTTTTTGATAGTGTTCAAAATACCATTGCAGACAGAAGAATTTTATATATTGTAGACTTGTCAATTAGGGACAAAAGTGAAATTTTACTTTCGAAATACGAAATTGATTTGCTGTCCAAAATAGGCGAAAATTCGATAAACATTTTAACGAAAAAAATTATCAAAACAAATTTCCTTATTTTTAATTTATTTTGCTATACTTATGATAATGCGGGTATAACGAGTGTTTTCGTAAAAAAATACGCTGCTATCTGTATCCAGTTATGCATTATCGGAATATTTACCGTGAAGTGGGGTAAAATTAATGAAGGTCATATTAATTTTGTTTACAAATTCCATGAAATTACGAAATACAACGTCTCTCCGACTGCGTTGTTATATGTTTAGTAAATTTTTACCATATTTTTTTTCCGTATATATATGTAAATATATATATATATATATTTTACTAAATGCTACAACAGTAACTTTAACTTTTCGGCATGAATTATGAAAATGTTGTAAAGGATTTCTACAAAACGGCATCCAAATTTTTTTATGACACATGATTTATGAATATAATGTTTACTTCCTATTCAACATTAGAATCATATAACTGTTCGTTTTACAAACGAGAATATAAACTTCGAATCTTATTCCAACAAACATCAAATATATTTCGACATAATGTACGTACAAACTGATAAGCGGCGCGTTCGGCTGTTCAGTATTTTCAGTTTGCCGCTGTCTCGTGGATCTCAGATACGATACCAGATGATTTATAGTTATTATCCTACGTATCGCAAAACTAATATTCCATATTTCTGCGACTTTAGTACATTTTTATAGAGACCTCATTGTGGTTTGTCTCGAAGACTGGTATTACGAAGGCGCGGTGTGAGAAAACACAAAGTCAATACGACTTTGTAGCAAAAATACCGTCGACTAACAGTTGTCAACCGGTTGGCGCGTTTATTGCTATTAAAACTAGATTGCGCCGTAGAATCGAGTAATTAATGTATGTCGCGCGCTGGCGAACACGTTAAATAACCAAAATATTAATCGAATTCGGAGATCGCCGCGGTTGTAAATATCGCCCTGCAAAATGCCTGCGAAATTCGGGGTTTCATCAACGAGATGAACTTGATCGAAATTTACCGAAAATTCGTTTGAGCTCGTAAACTTTGCACGGATAATGGCGAGCGTTTTCGAATAGTCTGAAGAGCAACAATTTCTGCTTCGCAATAATAACGGCAAGGAAGAATATTCTTAAAACAAAGAAATTCTCATCAAGTCGACGATTCTTTTAAAAGCATTGACCGAAATGAAAACAATGCCGTGACGATCAGCGATATGCCGGCGTTGAATAGTGAGATACAATGTAGAGAAAAAAGTAAGAGTAAATAAGGAAATGTTTTTGTCGGATCTAAACGCGACATAAAAAAAGCGCAAATCAATCTGCGGTCATTAAGCAAAACATTTCATCGCGATTACGATTAAAATCCGATAGAAATTAGTTAAAGCGAAATGGATTTAATGAAATCGATTTCAGAGACCCGCGTATTAGTATCCAATTTTCAAATCCTGTTTATCTGCTTTTTCTTTTGATACGTCTGTAGCTATTTACCTTCAACTTTAATCGAAGCTTTGACGGCGAACGAAGCTCGCGAATTATCTGAATTTGAGTTTCGTATAAGAATACGGTTTGAAGATCAGTCGTAGTTATTATACTGAAATATATATGTATACATGGTTCATAATTTTGCGCAGCCTTTTTTCGAAATTAATTCACATGCGATGTCAAAATATTCCGCGGGTAATAAATAAGACGATGTATCTTTGCTTTTTGTGCTTGATTTATATTTTATTTTCGCGCAAGTTCCATTCCGCTGTTCTAAATGTAATTGCGTGTTATTACTCCTGCGGCGTCGAATAAAAGTAAATTCCCCGACGTAATGACGCCGAGGATTAAGAAGGAAAATCTAACGAAATGGAAAATATAAAAAAAGGGTGGAATAATCGTCGAAATCTCAGACTGCGAAGTGCACCGAGAGGAAACAAAGTTTACTCGATGAATGGAGAACAGCAAATCTTAAAGGGAGTTGAAGACGCGATAACCATTAAACTGCTGTGAAAAAGCAGCCGATCGCAACATCTGCTTATCGGTTGAATAAAAATCCATGAAAAGTCCGTACAAATTTCCGGTTTTATTATCATATTTGAATGCCTTTGTGAGAAAGCCAGCGGTGCGCAATTAACACAATTAACTATTAAATATTGCACGCGCGCAGGGAATTTCGGAAACATCGATAAAAAGTTACGAAGAAAAACAAATCGACCAAAACAAAAGTCACATTCAAAACAAATAATGACAATAAACAAAACGTTCAAAACAAACACAAACGGACGGAGAAAAAGGGAACAAAAGAAAACAAACAAACGGAACAACGACCAAAAGGAATGGAAAACAAAAGTTAAGGAAAAAGACGAGAATAAGAAACTGGAACAGAGGAAAGAGTAAGGAAATATACGAAATAAAAACAAACACAATGGAAATAGTTGCAAATATTTTTCGTTTTCACTTTCGACTTTCCGTAAAACATTTCCCCAACTTTATTCCCCGTCTTTTACTGTATTGAAAAGGTTTTCTTTAAAAATCTGTCATATCTCAAGCTGATAGAAAGAACTTGACTCGTATGAAATTGTATGCGTATTCTGCGCACGTGCGACATTTTTTATCGCGAAGAAAGAAAACAAAACCTGACATTCAACGAGTTTTCACGCATATACTATATGCCATGAATACTAAAACACCCTGCAGATCTTTCATAATAAAATAGATATCGAACAAATATGACGTTTCTTGTGTGTACGTCGATGGATTCGAGATGTTGACTTATGAGTAATCAAACCTTCGTTCTTACGAATATTTACATACCATTTTTAATAGTATCGGATAATATCGTCCCTTTACATAAGAGAAAGTTGGTATCATTTTTATAATAATGGATGTTTGATATTGTTTATCTGATTTATAGGTATAATAATAGCAATGAGTGTCATTATAAAATGTTGATTATTAGATGTAATTAATCAAAATAATTGACACAAAATGTTTAATATGAAAACAAATATGAAAAATTTAATATTAGTGTATGACATTAAAAGTTCTAATTATATTAAACGTTAAACATAATTTCTTAGTTTCAATGTTTATAATATTTATAAAAACTTTTAATAGCAATTTTTTGTTTGGCTGCTGGGGAACCTTGTCGCCGTTGGTATAAGAACTCAACGCTTGTTGGAATATAAATATTAAACGTTGTACATCAACATTCAACTGAAACTAAAATATACCCTTTTTACGTAAAAAGTCAACACTAGATTTAAAAATACGAAAGAAAAAAAACCGTTTTGCGGATGTAAAAATGTAGATTATGAAAGCAGGAATAAGAATAACAATAAAATTAAGAATAAGTTTGAGTTCCGAATTCGTTAGGCAAATTGTAATGGTCGGATTTGTTCTGAATTTAGACCACAAACTTTTCAAATAGGGAAATGAAATTCGTCAGAAAAAAGTTTCATTTTTCTAATGTCTGAGTAAATTTAAACCGCGAAACTGACAAAGACCTCTACTTTATAAGATAAGTTGTTAATACTCCGGCCTATTAAATAAATCCACTTAAAGCGGGTCTAAGTTTTAATGTATTCATACAATAAATACATTTTGTCTTTATCCTTATCAAAATGTGTTTTGAAACATATACGAAATTTCCATTGCAGTTAATAAGAATTACATTTTTTCAGTGAAATAACTTTTATGCGAATGATATCAATTCGGTCATAAATTTATTAAGATATATCAAAAAACAAAAACATGTATTGGAATTGAAATTAAATAACCATTACTTTGATGAATATAATAAGTACGTTGTAGAAATGTGATATTACTAAATATAAAACGACATGTTAAAAGATATAAACATGATGTTATATACAATGTCATAATAAAAAATTGTTGTGGCTATATCAGATTTCAACACGGCAAAGTATTAAGAAAATCGGCAAAAGGACATATAAAAACAAACTTTCATATTAATGAATATGAGAATAACAATAATATAATAATTAAGCTTCATGCGCTAAGATGATGAGACATGTCCTTAAGTGGATTGCCATCTTAAGCCCAGATTAAATATTCTATTAAAAAAGAAAAAATTTACAAATAATCTATTTCATATTAAATCTATTTCATGAAAATCATAATGACAAAGATCATTATCAAATTTTAATATAGCAAATATTTAAAAAAATCATCAAAAGGCCATACCATAATCTTATAATAGAATGTAGTATTAAAAAAGTTATAATGGTCAGATTTGATATGACCATGCTAAAGTCTGCTTTTTAAATTGAATGCCATACAAAGACCACATAACATATTTTAATCAGGTTTTTTGTCATATCAGGGCCAAATCAAATATTTTGATAAGGCTTTTTGCCATATAATGGCCTTAACTATTAATATGGAACCCTGACCCTGGCAAAACGGACACTGGAGTCGCTAATTAGCATCGTGCGTACGACATATTGGCATGTTTTCCGAAGCATTTTAACCAATGGTTGGCGTTACTTTGGACTTGATAAATGTTTAACTGCAAAAAACCGAATCTTTGTTACTCCGGGCGAAAGCAAACGAAATTCATCTTGCGTTTACGAGCTCAATTACGATTCCGCTCATTCTGCTGCGTCTTTGTGATTTTGTTAAGGAGGACTGATAATTGGCCCGGTTACTTTGCCAGCCGTATAAGCTTCAGTCGCCTCTTTTTTCTTAATTAGTCCACTTTAATATGCATGTGCGCAGTGTACGATCTTGTGTTTGCAGGAACTTTACCAAGATGTTTGAATAAACTCTTTAAAATTTCGAGCCGCATGTTTGACGACCGGACAATGAAATTATATTTGTTAATTTAACAAAATATACTCCTTTGTTCGTTTAATTTCGCGTTGGTTTTCGTCGGCACAGAGGATACTATGCGACATCCTTTTCTTCTCGTTCTATTTCCAACGTTTGCGAAATCAATTGTAGGATCTTAGTTGCTCCAGATAGCATCTTCATTTTGTATTAAACAGTTGACTTAGTATTCTCAATTCGTTTGGATATAGTGAAATAAGAAACTAAAAGAAAGACAATTAAGAAGCGAAATTCGATCGTGGAAAAACTTTTACTAATTTTGGGAGTATTTGGAGTCGCGGAACTAGACATTTTCATGGATGACGTGTCAGAGGCCATAAGAATGCATGATTTTTGTTTTGATTGTAACATTAATTATGCAAATACTAGTTTTGTTGGATCATTGCGAAGTCATTTTCTCTTGAAAATACGTTGCATTAAACATGAGACAATTTGTTATGTATATTATATTGTAAGGAGCGAAATTCGTGTAAGGAGAAATGGGATTTTGTTCATATGGCGGGTAAATGGCGCGTGACCTTGTGTGTTGAAGAAAAGGAAGAATGATTTGCATCGCCGCTGATGTTGATTAACCAGACGATAAAAACGCGTGTTGAAGAAAACTGAAGCTGTCTTTCTATCTACGCATGTTGATTGAAGTGTCGCTACTACTGACTGAGGAAACTCAAGGGTACGGATTAAATGCTTTCACAGAGTGTATGAAATATTAAAAAATATTAAAATTGAAGAATAAATCTCAGTTTGCAGTGAAATCATTTGCTCAGGTTAAAAATAAAAGTTTGTTTTAATATGGAGATGGATTATTTCGCAGTAACATTAAAATGGCTCGGTAAATGTTTTCTGTGTATTGCAAGTTTTAACTTTCGTTACAGTTTTATATTTAATTATTACGAATTTTATTGTTTCTTTAATTTTAATTATTATGCTTATTAATAGAATTTGTTGTCGGATATGTTAATGCAAGAATAATATATCTTATAAAATTAGGCATATTTCATTCTTGCTGAAATGATGAAATAACTGAAAACAGTAACCCCAATTTTCTTGCAATAAACTAGTTTTTTAAAACTAAATTATTATATAATAATAATTATAATAATAATAACAATAACATAATAATACTTTATTTAAAAAAATCCTGGGCTTATAATACATCAATATTTTATGCTAATAAACTAATAAGAATAATACAAATATAATTAAAAGTTAACATAGATGTTTAAGTATATTTTAAAGCGACAACTAGTTACAAGTATTTAACGTCATACATTATTTAGATATTGTCTAATCCAAGTAGATTTTTATTAAAGTCAAAAGGGTTTACATTACTAAATAATCACATAAATAATAAATTAGAAATATATATAATAAACCCAACATAAACACTTTTAACTGTTTAAATAATCCTGATTTTAATATACTTATAGACAGCCTTTTTTAATTAACTTAAGATTATTTAATTTAACTCAAAATTATATATTAGTATAAAATAATTTAAAAATAAAATAAAAGCCTTTGCGATACATTCTTTTTCAAGATTACGTCAAACATTCTTTATGACTGTCATGATTTTCACAATGACTTATTCTTTGTTACATTATATATCAAATAATTAACACTTTTAATAAATTGCAAGAATTTTAAAATATTGTTTTCAATATGTTTAATTTTGAAGGTATATCATTTATGATATCAATAACTCTACATTTTGCATATTAGTAAATAGTATTTAGTAATTCAGCGATAATATATAAATTGTTCAAAGCTACATATTATAATTCTAAAATGTTTTAGTATCAATAAATTGTTTTTTCGCCTTAACGCAGACTAACTTAAATGAATTAAAATAATTAATTTTATTACAAAATTTTATGCAACCGCAAATATGTCGTTTGAATTTTGATTTTATACCACTATTCCTATATACTTTTATTTTTAAAAATTTTCAAAAAATGTCACTTTTCGCCATGAAAATCTTCCAAAATCGTTCAATTTTTGCACATGAACAGGTACAATTATTTAAAGTATGTAAATACCCTAAATAGTTGGTTTAAAGTAATTTAAAGTCGAAAATGGTCCAATTGAAAATTAATATTTATTCCTGAAATGGACGTTTCTGCGTGTCATTTGAAGACAATTGATTTAAATCAATCTTAAATACGTGTTTAGACATTATAATCCAACCAGAAATTCATTAAAAGTCATAAGAAGTCGATAGCTAAAAATTATTTTTTGCCATTTTTTGAAAAAATCGAACAGGGGTATAGCTTAAAAAATTACTATTTTTCGCCGAAAAACGAAAATCTTCCAAAATCGTTCAATCTTTGCACATATACAGGTACACTTATTTAAAGTATGAAAATACCCTAAATAGTTGGTTTAAAGTAATTTAAAGTCGAAAATGGTCCAATTGAAAATTAACATTTATTCCTGAAATGGACGTTTCTGCGTGTCATTTGAAGACAATTGATTTAAATCAATCTTAAATACGTGTTTAGACATTATAATCCAACCAGAAATTCATTAAAAGTCATA
Organism: Psilanteris sp. ZL-2020; assembly: GCA_022817085.1. NCBI lineage: Eukaryota > Metazoa > Arthropoda > Insecta > Hymenoptera > Scelionidae > Psilanteris > Psilanteris sp. ZL-2020. Next base: position 12,540 of record JABFQC010004355.1, read on the forward strand.
AGAAGTCGATAGGGAAAAATTAATTTTTGACCATTTATTGAAAAAATCGAAACGACAACTTTTCACCGAAAAACGAAAATCTTCCAAGATTGTTCAATCTTTCCACATGTACAGGTACACTTATGACAAGTTTGAAACTACCTGATATAGATGGTTCAAAGTGATCTCAAGTCGTAAATTGTCCAATGGATAATTTACATGTGATTCCGAAATTGACGCTTCTGTGTGCCTTTTCAAGACAATTGA
>JABFQC010004356.1:0-12784 GCA_022817085.1 Psilanteris sp. ZL-2020
CGAGTCTACTATTTACGTTTTTAATATTATGTTAAATTGATTTTCTTAACATTAAATAAATTCTACAAAAATGAGAAAATGTCCGTATGCATAAAAAATAAACGAATTAAATAAATTAACGAAAATATAATAAAATCTTCTTAAGGGTTTCTTTAGTTCTGCTGGTCTTAGGGATTTTTAATACAGTATTATAAAATTGCTGTTCTATAACTTGCTATCACGTCATACCATTTTTCGATCACGGAAGATTATTTTTATACAACAAAATACAATTTTCCAAAAATCTTGACGATACAATAACGCAATTCAATTCTTTTTTACCTTGAAAATGAGTCTACTAGCCACGTTTTTAATTCAATATTAAATTGGTTTTTCATATATATAATCAACAAAAATACGAAAATGACCTGAATTACGGAAGAAACATGTATTAAATATATTAACAAAAATATAACAAAATTTCCTACATCTTTCAAAATCACTAGAAGCATCACCTTAATTGACAATTAAACACTACTGTACTTTTATGTTATTTACATACTTGCAATGACAAATGATAAGGTTATTTATAGAATTTTAATTAATTTTAGTTATTTTGCTAACTAATTACTAAAATTTTCAAATTAAAAAAAATATCACAAAAACACCTGTATACACACACATTACGTTCGTAACCAATAATATACATAAAATATATTATCACTTATTGAAATCGTCAATTTTAATATGTTATATTTTCAAATCCAATTATTATAAATTTACATTATTACTCAATACTAAATATACTACATCGTTTCTTGAACTTGCGGTACTTTAGAGTTACAAAAATAAACGTACTTCTCAAGGGTATGTCACAGACTAAATATTCCTAGAATTAGTGTTTTTTCAATTTTGTTAAAAATAAAAGTGAATTTTAATAATTGTGGAGATAGTCGGTGTGTGCTATGAATGGGAGAACAAGTTTATTCGCTTAATTTTAATAAACACATACAAATTTGTTTGAAAAACGTGACGCAAATTTTTGTTGCTGCCGTGTTTCACTGACGTAACATAACATTAAAAATAGACAGTTTGTTCAGTATTTTGCAAATTTATGAGATAGTCGGTGTTTGTTCATGTCTATATTTTTATAACTACCAAGTTTCCTTAGAAGGACATGTTTTAGCATGTTATTTATAAGATCAAATTTTATGACGCGGTATTGCAAGTGACAACTAATCCGTGACATCCTCTTAAACAGAAACACGGAACTCCCTCCGACTTCATTGATTCGAATTCGCAATAGTGCCTTCCGCGCGTGCACACCTAACGCGATAATTTGCACTGCTTTTAACGATACGTCACGAAGGAATGTGATGCATTATCTCATTCGTCCAGCGAAAAGTACCTAATGAATGATGTACTGTTAAAAGGATTGATTTATTTTTTGTTTTCATTCTTTCACCCGACTGTACATAATCACCCGAAATTCAATATTTAAAATGAAAAGTGATGGGAATTAAAATTTTATTCGCCTGTAAACCCGATTGTATCGTTGTCGTTGAAATGCATTTGTACAATGATTCCAAAAAGGGTTTGCATTTATTCATGTATGTGTCCGATAATACCGTTTTGTATATCATTAGATTACCGCGACGATTTATTTTATGGGTGTAACCATGTTGAAAAATCGACCATGTGGCAACATTAACAATCGTATACAATCGTTGGCACAACATTGGCTGTTAGCGTTTTTGCGATAGAGAGATGAGATTAAGTATTGGACGGTTGTGCACACGCTCGTCATCAAATCCTGACATAGTTCCGATATATTTTTAATCAAACGAATTAAACAATCCCGTTATCTGCATTAAGCGCGCTCAATTAATTTTACAACGAATGAAACAGAACGATGCAAGAACAATGTTTTTGTTTGCTTCAGTTTCAAATTATGCCACACTTAAGCTCGATTGCGTCAATAGTGTTTTCAATTCGATTGTCGAACGGTGGAATATTTTTTGAACGCAATAGGTAAATCATCCCTAACATAAAGAATTGGATTAAGGTGATATAGAAACCGATTAGTGCCAAATTAAAGCATTTTAAGAAAATACGGTTATAACAGTTATATATCACAATAATGATTTCAGCTGACTTTATCACTCCAGAAGAATAATATTTGTAAGTAAAATTATTCTTTTACAGATTATTGTGGACGGAAGTTGGCACTGCGTTTCTGAGGTGAGAAAAAAACGTCGTGACAACTTACAGTAAAACTATTGTACATAAATTGTTTTTTATATTAGATTATAATTTTCCTACTTATGAAGAATTGGCTGAAATTTATTAGGTACTTCAAATAAAAAATAGAATTATACAAAATAGCAAAACCCTGACTCCGTTGCAGCAAATGTTCTTTTCACCTTAAGAATTGAAATCGTTATGGATTATGGTTACACGATATGACATGAAATGTGGTCACTAGGGATGACCGATTTTGTTAATTTTCTTGATTAATAAATACGTAATTCTGAATTATTTAAACTAATAAATAAGAAAGTTATTAAATAAATATTTATTACTTGGAAATACCGCTTAATGTTAATAATTAGGTTGTTGCGATAATTTTAAGTTGTTTTTAATTATTGTTTAATAATGATATCTAATTGTTATAAAATAAATTCAAAATTATTTATCATTATATATTCTATATAAACTTAAAATCATGGACTAAATTTAATTGAATTATTTAATTAGTATAACTATAGTTATTAATTTCGTGAAATTAAATTAAATATTAAACCGTATTGGATTCACGAAATTTATTACAACGAAGTTAGTGTTTCTCATTATACTAATGCAAAATAACTTATGGTGATTTCTTTTAGCGTTATTTACAACTCAAACGGTTGAATTGTTGTGAACTAAGTAAACATGCGTTCGAAAACTGAATATTATTATTTATTAATGTAGATATCATGAAAATGTTTCCGAGTTAATTTTCGGTGATTTTTTTTCTTAGCGTGTTTCGATGAAGTTTTTTTTACATAATTTTGTTTACAAATAATTATATATTTTATATTTAAGTAAAAATAAAATAAAACATAAAAAAATATTTAATTTTCACTTTTAGGAAACGCGCTAAAATAATCACCGAAAATTAACTTAAAATCGTTTTCGCGATATTAACAATAATAAATATTAATGTTCAGTTTTCGAACGCATGATTTTTTAGCTCCCAACAATTCAACCGGTTGAGTTGTAGAGAATGCTAAAAGAAATCACCATTACATGTAACTTGGAAATACTGCATACTATTTTTTGAACAAAATCAAATAATCAAAAAACTTTATTATTTTTCACAAGAAATTTTAATTTTTATATGAATGTTTATGAAATAAGACAAGTCGTTTTTTTCACCTCGAAAACGGCTCATCTTCCCATATAAATATTCACTTTTGTTATGGAATAATTTTTTTAAAATAAGAGAATATCTTGAATGAATATCACATATTAATTATTATAATTCACAAAAATATATCAAAATCTGTAATATCTGTCAAAATCTTCGCTTAGAGAATCACCGTTTTGTGAAATAATCTATTCAAAAGTCGGATTTTATTCAATAAACGATCATCCCTATAGTTCTAACAATTTGTTCATATTAAATTCGAATAATTATCCAAAAATGTGTAATTTGTTATATAATCAGACTATTCGCCATAATAGTTTAATATTCTGATAGAATAAAAAACGCATTTTTTAGTTTACGGTTTAAATGCAACGTTTAACAATTATATAAAACCCATATATGTGTCACATGCAAGCTACTCTAAAGTAACATATGCATTATTTTACTTGGTGTAAAAATTTGTCACGCGTTTTAATTTCAACTTTTAAAATATTTGGCCACTTTTAATTTATCTTGCGAAATTTTAACCGCTCTCATATGTTAGTCTTATCAATACGTGTGTAAACCCGTTACAGTTATGTGCGTTAATAAAAGTATGTAAATTAATATCAATTATATTAATATTAATTGATGAACGGTCGATTTATTTTGTAAATGCTTATACCAGAAATTGAAAAATAATCCATAATTTCAACATTTTAATTTTCAATCAAAAATGAAAAAAAAATTCATATTAATAACATCTTAAAACATCCTTTTTGAATTTTACTTTATGTTTTAATTAAAACTTAGTATGAAGTATTAAATCAAAAATCACTAGCGTATCAACGATTCACTGCATTTTCAAAAACAGACAACGTTTAGTCTGCAAATTTATAAATTAGCAAACATATAAATTTGATCCCAGAAGGCTCATCTGTCGTTTAATTGCAAAACTTAAAAACACATTTTATTTTATCATTTCGAATTTATCCTGCGAATACTGCACCGTAAATGCTTTTTTGCAGTTTTGGTTATGGCAATCGATGCGAATGAAAAACTAATCAAGTTTTTATTTACTTCCATTGAATGGTTTCTCATTGTATATATCGTTGAATAAAAAACCCAATGGTCAATCAGTCGCGCAAATAGTCTAACCATATTGGCGAGCATCGATTGCTGCCAATATTAATATAATTATACAAAAAATAAAAAAAAAAACTTCTAATATATTCCGCAAGACTGAGAAAACTAAGCGACATTTTCTCGATTCATATATAGTTAAATATTTATTAAAATATATACGTAGCTATTCTAGAATCCCTAAATACATTAATAGAAAAGACTGGTTGCCTTGAACCTAAAACAACTTCATTCGTTTTTCAAACAGCCTATATTTAGACAATCAAAAATTGTACCATGAACGAATAATTTCGTCTGAATGCAACGTTTAATGAACTATTTAATATTTCAATTTCATTTTAAATAAAAGTTCACATTCAGAAAGACCGTCAACGTAAGCTATAGAATGATTTCGTTAATTTCAAGTAGTCCATTACATAACTGCGTTAATTATTATATTAAACAACTTGAATAATTACTTAAATAATCCATGTCACCAGCACAAATTATTTACGCGGTTAAAATACAAACATTTTTTTCTTTTTTTTTTTTTTCATTTCGCAATTGAATGCACATCAAGAAATTTATTAAAACTTCAGTTACATCGAAGAAAACGTATATTGTAAGGAAACAGAACAATGCATTATTAAATCAAATATGTCACCTCGTGTAACTTTTACAGCGATAATTAAAAACTATTTTACTTAGTCATGAATGAATTCATTTGTTTTCACCTAAAAACAAGTCTGCGACACATTGTAATGCGTTTTATGATTTTATTTTCTGAGAATACAGTTCACAAAAATAGCATATTAAAGTAGATTATATTAACTGTTGTAATGACGCATGCGGCTATATTGAGAGAGAAAAAAAAGTTTATTATGACAATTGAGTGGTATTGTGGATTATGAATTGTATGGATATTGTGGATTAAAGCGTTAATTAAAAATTCGATTTAAATTAACAACTGGACGTAAATTCCTATGTTCGGATCATCAATGACAATATGTTTTATGTAATAAATTATTCAACCTACTTTCTAACCTTGATAAGGTTTGTTGACCTTTAAGTGACAAAGTTAGAGTACTTTTATTGTTTAACAATGTGGAATGTAATTTTGAAACTGATTCAGACCATTTTGGAATTATATATATTATAATTACAGTACAAGTTGTACGAACTACTTTAATGAATTTTTACAGTTAGAAAATTAATACAATCAATGTATCAATAATTAAAAGCAAATATTTAATTTAATATCAAATTTTATAATCATTATGGTTCTTCATAAGTGATCATTATAAAGAAAATATTCGTCATTCGTTAACATACAGTAATAATTAATTAAATAGATAAATATAAAAAAAATTGCAGAGAGTTTATACATAAATAAACAAATCCATATTAATATATGAGAAAACATTCAATCTTATGAATTTTAAAAGGTCAGCAGAGTTCATGTAATGAATGTCAGTTTTATTTTCATTGACTAATTAACAACATCTAGTAATAGTTTCTCATAATGTAAAGTTATTATAGAAAAAGTAATTCTAAACATGATCCTAAAATTTCATTGACAACTGAATATGACAAATACAATATAAATAATTACTATTAAGAAACTGAAAATTTACTACGTGAAAGTAAGTGCTAAATATTAAGATAATAAATGATTTATCTCGCCCTGATTAAACTAACATTCACACACAATAGTTTATATTAAGGTACAAAGTAAATACTCAAAAGTTAATAAAGTTACGATTAAAGCAATTTGTTATCCATAAAATGATTAACATATTTGCCAACTGAAATATAGTATTTGTGATACATATAAATCATACATATAAATATCCCAAATGAAACAGTTGCTTCGGTGACTATTTTCTCCATACACACATGGTGATTAAATTTTAACCATCCACTTGTGTGACCTATTCTATGTACACACACTCACGAACCCGAGGCTAGAACATCAAGAAACAAAAATAACCATCTTCTTGTCGTACACGTAAAAAAAGTTACATCGTTAATTGCCATATTTCTGACATTCTAAGGTTCTCTCAATTAATGTTACGAAAATTACTATACCTTTAAAGTAAATTTTCTTTATTTATAGCAAATAATATATATATTATCAATTTCTAACAATATATAGTAAATTTTTGTACCGTACCGTATTTTTGTACAGTACCGTATTGTACTGTGCCTAAAACATAACAATTTTTACCATTTCTTATAGTAAAAAGTACAATGTAGTATTAGAAAAGTTACTTTAGTAATGTAGCAATTTTCAATTCTTTTAATATCCTTGAAACGCCACAACTGTATTAATGTTTAATATAACTTTCTTCCGTGTACACAAGTAACAGTTTCAAGACATCCATGGCTTTGAATATCCCTCTCCCATAGAATTACGTCTGCATCATTCAATGTTACCACAAGCGTTCGCGCTGAATAACCACAAATGCAATTCTTTGCATAATGAAACAGCGCGTTGCTGGGCTCATAAGTACAAAGGACGCATCAATGGCAACTGGCATAGCGTTGACGAACACGCTGAGAGTTCCGGCATTACATACCTTCGAAAGTCAACACCTCCTCCGGCGTGGTGATGCAGTTCGTTGCATTCTGAGTTCGTACGTACGCGTGGTCCGAATCTGAAAACAATTAAATTTCGGTTAAATTCACGCCAATCAAGATCCAGCCATCAAAATACAAGTGCAACATTACACGCGTTTTTTGGTGATTAGCGAAGGTACATTTGGCGAGCTTAATGAATTGAATTTTGTTACGGCGCGCAAAAGCATCAGTACATTTTTGCACCCATTAAATTATATTTTAATGGTCAAAGCCGTCGGATCAAAGAAACGCATATCCATTAATCAAGTAAATTATTTTGCCGCTGAAACGTGCTTTTGTCCGAGGATTTGGCTGCGTCAACCAACAGATCAATGTACCGCGGCTTTTGTCAACGATTCGACGCCGGCGTTTGATATGGCAGTTTAAATATGGCAAATTCTAAAAACAATTACACGTCCTATGAAACGTAGCAATGGGCTGCAGCGCGACGCCACGGATGTAACCAAATAGCCTTTTCATTTGCCATTGCCAAGTTAGAACCCGCGGCGTCAAATATCCTGCGCAAATCAAAATACCGGGATATACGATCCAAATTATTTCGATTCCTTTTCAATCGTGCGTTATCCCGCATCAAATAACAGCGATTTCAATAGATAATGATTTTCATGCGCTAAAATCACTGAAAAACATTCATTCGTTCGGACAGCAATCGATTGACAAATTGCGAGGCAAGTGGCTGGGGTCGATCGTTCGACTCGAGAGGCGCGCGTTCGAATCCCGGCTGTTGCGATGTGGCGAAGAATTTGAACCCGGAATTTCTTTCGGGATGAAATGTGTAAATGCAACAAACGAACGAATAAGGGAACCTTGGAACGGTTCAGGAGCAATTCGGGCGTTTTAACAAATTGTGGTGAAAAGTTTTTTGCAGACAATTCTCGTGTGAAATTGCGTTACGGTTAATTAATAATAACAACGAATTTAAGAAATATTCTAATTGTAAATTTTGTAATCTTTTGAATGTAATCATTACATATAATTTTATTGTAACATATACCAGAGTATAATGCAATTGTAACATTAAACATCCACCCTTGTGGTTACTATGTTTTTCCTGTAACAGTAAATTTCAATATACTTATTCACTCAGCCAAGCAATATTCATAAACTTTAACCGAAGAAACTGAAAATTATATATATATATATATATATATAATAACAAACGTCAAGGGTATAACATTAATGCAACCAAATATTTATACATACTGATTATACCTATGATACGCAATGTATATATTGATATATTATTAGTGGTATTTCCACGCGAGTTGCAGGACCTGAGACATTGCCATACGTACTTCAAAGACAAGTATGCAAATTAACGTATACTTAATTATAAATGCCAAGTGAACGGAAACGCATATATACGCTTTAAGATGCAATCTAATAGCTTTTCATACAATTTCTAATAATACAGCGTACCAAATTATATCACGACCACGAAATTTTGTCCCGCAGCCTGACAGTTTAAAGAAATCCTTGCTTATCAAATTCGGATTTGCATTCAGCATCCAGTATGCTCCAAATTGTAATATCCAGGCATCAGACTACGCCGAACGGTGGGTGGTTTGCCATTTCGGGCGGCAATCGAATAACGATGTCCCTGAAGCGTTAAAATCGTTTTGAACCGAATTTGTCTCGCAGAAGGCGATTAAGCGTATCGGCGATGTTTGTTCGATAAGTAGCGCTCGTTACATTCCTTCGGTATCGCGTAAGCCTCTTTGTATCTGGTCCGCGTTACTCGTTCTTCTCCGTGGTAATTATTTGCGCGTTATTTTTCCCTCGGTTGCGCTCCTGTGCGGCATCGGCGATTGTCGCGCGCACGCGCTTTTAATAAGAAAATTGCGTTCGCCGGCAAAAACGCAAACGACCTTTGAACTTGCCTCGCCGTTGCGCTAGAATATCTTAATCGAAAGAAGTCGCGAGCACATTAGTCACAGTTGGTACATTATTTCGTAGCGATTAACATGCGTCATGCTATTTCTCGTATGTCATCGTCATTGTTTAAACTACTCCATATAACATCAAGTAATTATCTCGAGTCCCTGCAGTTTCAAACAATGAACTCAGTTGACACGACTAAATTTATTATCAAAGAAAGACACGGCTCGAACTTTTTGCCAACCAAACAGCTCGGGCTTTTCTTCTTCTTTTTTTCTTTATTATTATTATTATTACTATTACATTATTTATAAATGCATATAAAATATTCGTGTCTCGGCCTCGGTGCTGGGTCTTTTCAAAGGGAATGTCATTTTGTCAGAAACAAATTATTGTTTATCGTGGTGGACATTTAACTTCGGTCGTTGAAAATCGGTAGCCAAAATGATGCGTCTGTATTCGGGATAGAAATAAATTTTAATTTGAAATGGGAAATACTTTGATTTTCAATTAAGAGTTGGTCATTTTTATTTTTGAGATGATAAAAATAGAGTTGAACTAAATAGATTTTACTTTTTATAAATTTTATAAATTTATAGAACAAATATTATAGAGGTAACACGACTCAATTGATTATTTAATGGAATTATATAGTTAGATTATATCAAAGCATATATACAGTTAGATGTACATAACTCAAAATTTAGTAAATTTGTGTATACTTTTTTCAGTCTATGAATATTCATATATATATAGTGATATTGGCGATGTATTTTATTTAATAAAAGTGAAATATATTTATTTGATTTTTGATTTATTCGTTCACTTATTTTTTAGTTCAATAAAATTATTTCACAAGTTTAATTCTGTTATCATATGATCGATTATCAACGAGCAGTCATCACAGATGTATATAACCACCTAGTTATGTCTAGTTGTAATTATTTAATTGTATTATTCGGACAGGCTTAAACATTCTTCAATACTAAAATTAAAATTAAATAAAAAGATCATTCATATATTCTGTTTGATAATGCAAATGTATATGTAATTAGTTATTAATTAATTTTTCTATTACTTTACTATTCTTTATTTTTATTACATAAAATCAATAATTTAGAATAATAATGCACAATTACAAAATAAAATTATTCAAATAACAATTTATATTATACAATCTTTTTTCCTATCACTGCAGATAATTCTGAATGTTTAAGATTAAAGAAATCAATATCTAATGTATTAATGTCTCATATAATTTTGTATTGCATTGTTTAATATTCAATTTTTTTCTTAAAATGTTGCTTTAAAAAAATATATAATTTTCAAAGATCTTGACGAAACTAAAATTCAATTTTTTCAATTAATATAATACAATCAATATCTTTATTCATTAGTTTATAGTCAAATTAAATGTTTATTGAAAAAAACTTAAGATCATGAAAATTTAGTTAACTTGTTTATTTAATATTTTATTCAGCATATTCAGTCATACGTTTAATTTATTTGTAATACATGTAATTCAATTGGCCAAATGTTTGTTTCTCTTTCCATATTACACTAATTATGTAAACTAGTGTCTTATAATATTCTAATAATTTATTTATCAGGCAATTGCTACGTCTCAATAATTATGCGTTGCTATTTAAATAATTTGCTTAACATATGTTTATAATAATAACTACAAACATTAATTAATTTGCATTCATATGTTTGTTAAGACCGATATTCTTTTAAAAAAGAAAATACTCTCATTTGACAACTCAATTTACATTAAGTTACACCACGTCGAATTTGTCCTAAATATCTTCACCAAATTCAAATTTGAAACATTCTATTGCGTTATGTATGTTAAAAAAAGAGAAATGGGATCAGTCACTTGCATTTCAATTAAACCAGAAGAAGTCTATTCGATTTTACTAAATGTGCTGTTTTTAAAGTGGCGTTAACACCACTTTAATTTAAAACCGTCTTGTAATTTCACAACATCATTTCCATTTTGTTACATTAATTTGTTGCAAATCACATTAAGCGTTCATCAATTGCTGGCAAATTACTTGATTTTCACGACAAACGTAAACAGGTTTTTAATAACATGTCAAATGAAGGAGTTATAACGATACAAAGGAGATAGCAAGAAACTAATGGACATAGTTAAATTAAATTTGTGCATTAATTCATGCAATCATTTCATTTACGTCTCAATTATTTTGATAGTATTATAGTTGCAGACATTTGACTATTGGAATGAAAAATTACATTGAAGTAAAATCCATTGCATAATAAGTATAATAGTATACAAACAAAGACAATGAGATAAGGTAATAAAGCATGACATCTGCAAATGAGGTAGAAACGATTTCTAAACTAAAATATAACAAATATACCAAAAATGAAGTGAACACTCATCTGCAATTATTAGACAAAGGTTGCTTTAATTTGCTGAAGATTTTTCTATTATGTAATTGTATTTATAAGAAAATTTATATGAATTATAACAAATAATGGAACGTCATATAATGATAGTAATCATTTTCTCATAAATATATCACGAAAATACAATTATGTTAAGAATGATAGTTATAATTATAAACATGTACTATTGAGTACATGTATCAATTAGTAATGATATTATAATTGATTGCCTAAAGTAATTTTTGATATGACTACAATTTTAAATATATAATTTACTTATATAATTATATATTAGTATAATAAATTTATATTTTACCTTAACCTATATGACGAATTTTTAGATAAAGCACATTTGTTACCAATGTTTTGAGATAAAAAACTCATTTTTAACGATATTTTACTTTATGTACAAAACTATAAAACTAAACAAACTTATTATTAATGTTTATTACAATTTAAGAACAGTATTGGTACAAATATTTATGCTGTTAAACAATTTATTATTTGTTTAATGTAATCAAAACTTAATTTATATAATGTTATTTTTTATGTGAAATTGGATACAAATTTGAATCGTTAATGGTTATAGCCAGAATATTATACATTCTAATTAATATATTTCACTAAAATTAAACCCTAATATAATTAATTTGCATTGCATACTGAAACTAATGTGTTATGAATATAATTTCTCAAAAATAATTGCAATATGTTTATTTTTGTAATATAAAAATGTTTTCTTTTTATTTTTATATAAAATGTATGGTTATGTTTTTAATTTGGAAGCATTAATGTTTCATTTATACTAGTGTTTATTGTCAGATTATATAAATCTTATCAGTGATAATCAATTTTACATTTGTTTACTAATACATTAAAAGTTCAATCTCTGTTAATAAAAAACAGTTCAGATCTTATTATCATGGTAACAATTTGACGCTTTATTGACGTCATATATTTATAGCTATTGTATGTTTATTAGGAAAACAATTATAACAAATTATAACAAAAGATTAATTAGGCAATATTGACTTATTTATCTATTTATTTTTTATTAACAAATGGAACAGTTATTTAATCAAGTATTTTTTAAAACGCGCATGTGTTATTTAATATTACTTTATTTTAGATGAATTAATTGAATAATATATACAATATTATATGTATTTTTTATTTTATTATTATTATCGTTATTTTGAATAAGCAACGTGAATAAACCTTTAAAGAAATATTTTTTATGTTGAATGTTAAGCATAATTAAAATTTGATAATAAAATAAAACATATTGAGTATAAGCATTATATCTCAATCTTATACATATTTAAAGATGATACCGTGGTAATGTTTTTAGTTAAGAAA
>JABFQC010004357.1:0-12783 GCA_022817085.1 Psilanteris sp. ZL-2020
TAAGTATATATTATAAATATAATATTTAATAATTAATATTATTCATCACTTTAATATATTATTAATAATAATTAAACAAATATTTGAAAGTTGCATGAACAGAAAAAAATAACAATAAAAACTTAAATTTTTACATTTTTGAATGTTTCTTTCTTAAAATAATATTTGTTTAATCTTATATAATAAATATCAAGCATACAAATTATAAACATATGCAATATAAAATATATAAATTTATTATAAATAAAAAGAAGTTATTTAAGTATAAATTATAAGCTAAACAGAACAATAATATAATACATTTACAGTATACAGAATAAATAAATATATTATATATATATATATATATATATATATATATATATATATGCAATTAAGAAGTAAAATATTTACTGATCCATTTTTTCAAATACTTCTCGGCGCATATTCCACAATGTAGTAATATCTGCATTTTTTAATAACATTTTAGCTATAATCTCCAAATATTCTTGATCTGTATCATTGTTTCTTCTCTATAATTATTATAATACACAAAATTAAGATCATATGTAACTTACATTTTACTACTGTTTTAAATATAATAAATGAACAATTAAATACACAAATTTATTTTAATAACATTTAATATATGATAATAATGAGTCATTATCAACGAACCTTTGTAAGCAATAAACTTGTAATTTCTCTATATTCTTTAACCTTTTTCGCTCGTTCCGCATTTTTAATTGCTTCTTGTTCTGCCGTAGTGCGAACTTTAACTCTTCCATGCTAAAATATTAAGTTTAAATTACAATGCTATTATAAATTTCATTTTGCAATGATGTTGTTCATATCACACAGGTTATGTAAAATTCACAAACAATACTTCGTAAATACATACCATCGTTGAAAATAATAGTTTAGAACTGTACAGATATAATAAATAATAATTCTTGTAAATAGAAGAGAACTAATTATGATTTTGGTGTTAAATTAAAAAGTTGTGAGAAATATTTTTAGGTTATATTTCTGACTTATTTCTACAGAAGAATTGAGTAGTGGCAAACCGACTGTCAAAGACAAAGTGAAATGTAACTGTAAAGTGCTGCCATCATATAATATGACAATTCTTTATATAAACAATAAACGATACAGGATAGATGGTATGAATACATATAGGTACATATATGACCGATAACAATAAAATTTATTTAATGTTTATTAATAAATTGAGTATTTTAATTATTTTTTTGTCAAACTAATATCATTTGATTTTGATTAAAAAAAAGAAATATTAAATTATAAACTAATTTTTTTATCATCTAAAATTTATTATTTATTTTTTGTTTCAAGTTTTCTTATTAAAATAAATATTATAGTATTATATTTTATATATATAATGTTATGTTATAAGTTATTTATTTTCGGTTAACATATCAAATTTTTTATACATATACTATATATATATATAGATAAGAACATTATTTCGTTAATTTATATAATTAATGTTTGTTTGTGTGTTTTCATTTTATGTTTCATTTTTTAATATAATAAATGCTTAGAGTTTCGGTTTAAAAATCTTAAGAATTTATGAATCGTTAAAATATCAAAATATTCAACTCACGCTATTATTTTTTGCTTTATTATATAATAGTTTAGATGTAAGAACATTTCGTAAATATATCTATGACTTTCTTTCAAACGTTTAATTTATTCTTATAAATATATTTGATAATACCAATATTTTTTATAATGAAAATTCTTTAGGTAACGTCTTACATTGTATTTAAAACATAAAATTCAGCCCGAAATGACAGTCGTAAATTATGTAAAGTGATTGATTTTAATTTTATTCTATAGTCATTCTAATTCATTAAAAATATATTTAGAAGTTTAAAAAAAATTGCTGTTTAATAATCGTGTATGTTTTAAACATGTTTATATATAATATTTAAATTATAATTAAACGTAAAAGAATGTTTACTAAAATTGCTATTTATACTTTTAATTACTCGAATATTAAAATTATTAATTGTTTTTTGGCGGTATCCTATATGACAACGAAGGAAATGAATACATTGTAATAATTTTAATGTTACTATTGAACTATTTTTTGTCTAATTACTTAAAATTATAGCTAATTTATTATCGCAGTTATATATCATAATTGCGACTACTAACAACAGTTCAGTAAGAACTCTATCAACTGAAGTGTAAAGTTTATATTACAGTATTTTTTCTAAAAACGTATTATTTTAATTTTAAAATCTTCGGAAAATAAGTGTAATTTGTAAATAATTACAAATGACCCCCCATCTACTTGTAGTATAGAATAAAATATTATATGTGGACATTATGCTAAATACTTAATTCTTAAGCGACTTAAAACTTTTAATATTTATTCATGCTTCTTTCATATATTACATATATATAATTAAGATATCAATATTACAACATTAAAAAATACTTTTTTATATAAAATATGTATTACAAAATTTTACATAATACACATGATAATAAATTTGGTTTGAAATGTTAAAGCAATTATATTTGATTACAATTTGTTTTGTATATTAAATAATATTTTATAAATATATATAAACATGATTTAATTGATATGAAAATATCTCCTTTGACTTGATTTTTCTACATTATTAATGTTTATAACTATTTCTATAATTATGTTTGAAAACTTGTAACAATAAGATTGTGCATTTATGATTTATCTAAAAGCATCCATCAATATCGCAACATCCCTATGAAAAAAAAATTTACACAAAGATAAAATACATAATGTGTAATTAACTTATTCATTTAACTGTTGCAAAATATAAAATTAATGTATCCTTTTTACACTGGTTACGCTAGTGATCAGCATTTCTTGAACTTCACTCGTACAATGTTAAAACATAAGAAATAATGGTGTTATAGTTTTTAGACGAATTATGGTTTCCACACGTATGTGCATTTAAGTGAATGAAAATGTACATTGTATATCTTGGATATGGTTTCTTGATCTGCAGATAATTCAAGTCACCGTATGAATATGTATAAGAACGGTTTAATAACATATATCTTGTAGTTGTTGTATTATAAATATAATTTAAAATCACAATATTTTACATATATTCAATTAATCAATTATAAACTTTCAATATTACTTTCAATTCCAATAAATATATTGTTACAATGACGATGTATTATTTAAATCGCTTTGATATGTCGTATATCAAAATATTGCATGCAATTAAAGATTTCACACGCAGAGGAAAGTTTTATTAATTCAACCGAAATTTTGTTCATTTAACTAAAATTTGGTTGAATGCACCAAATATTTTATAAATATAACACAATTTTGGTTGAATCAACAAAATGTTCTCCGCGTGCAAATTATTAAATTAGTAATTTTTCGTAGTTTACGTATTACTTATTATACTTATATCATACATTTATATGTTTCTTTTAATTAAAATCGACGAGTCCTTAAATTTCTGATTAAAATTAATGTCACCATTACAAAAATATATTTATACACGCTCAAAAATGATATAGTTGAATTAAAGAAATTATTTTGTTAAGCGTATTTTGTCAACTTGTCTGTGAAGTATATGAGTTGAATAAAATATTTTGTAAATATTTATAGTTTTACTGAAACGTTTAATAAGCTTTTACAAAATTAGTGTGTTGATTCAAATAAAAAACATCAACAACATGACAAAATGATCGAATTTGAATCATATTTTGTTGATCTAACAAAACTATTTGTTTAATTAAATAACAACAAAACTGTTTTGTTGAATAAAACAAAATTTGTTTGTCTTCTACAAAATATTTCTTTGCGTCTACAACGACGAGTATTTAATCTACTTAATATTTACAGTCGACCATCGAATTAATTGTGAAAAGCAAATAATTGGACAGAATCCTATTAAAATGAACTCGAATTATCCATATACCAAAGCAACCGAAAAGTTCGCGTACATATACGAATTCGTTTTATGAATTTCCAAGACAATCCACCGATGGATTCAGAATCGGTGCTTAGGGATTGCTTTTTTACAGTAAATGATTTTAATTATACTCGCAACTACTGTTCACAGGTGCAAGTAAATAGCAGGTGGGGTAACTCATAGCAATCGCGAATCCACCTGAAGATGATGGCCCATGGGTGGGAGAAATTTAGGTTACTCGTAGCATCAGGGAATGTAGGCCGACTATATACCGGCTCATCACGATCGGTCGGCAGTTCATTCCATCTTAGTAGTTCTTGTTCGTAAGACCAGCAACGGCACCCTTTCGTCCCGAAGAGGCTACAATACTTAACTTTTCTCAGCACGCTGGTACGTCTTTACCTTCCTATACATACATATATATATATATATTTATATATACTTATATCTTTGTACAAAACGACTCGCATTCCGCGGTCTCGCTTTTACTACAAAGTTTGTTGCAAAATTGTTTACAATAAATAATCACCCTGTCAGTTATCTCGCATACAAACTAATCGAGCCGCGCTAATGGTGCGCAAATTTGTTTTCGAATTTAACTCTCGGAGCGCACCTTTACACTGATTAATGTAAAACGTTCATAGCCCCGGCGTAAATAGCGAATCGCGCGCGGGCGCAAAAGTCATTTAATTCTTCATTTGTCAGCGCGCTTTTGAAACGCTCTTGCTACCACCGCGGCCCATAAATTCATCCCTGAAAACGCTACGGCGAGACGCGCAGATCTTATCCGCGCGAGGAACAATTACTAATGGAGGCGATAAGTCGATTGCTTTGATTAAACGACCGTATATCGCGTAAGCTCGCAACCATGATTTATGATTGTGACCTTTCGAAAATTGCGATTTGATAATGGCGCGTTGCGAAGTAAATTGATATTACGACACCGTGGCGCGATTTCAGCGAAATTGGCGAGTTTCCCAGCTGGGATTGAGCAGCGCCGTTGGCTTAATGGCACGGGGGTTCGCTTCGCTGGGACAATTGGTACGCGGACGAAATAGAGAAGAGTGAAATTGCACAAGCGAGGTTTTCACGCCGTCGGTTTTTCGTGAATCCGCGCGAAGAAT
This sequence comes from Psilanteris sp. ZL-2020, assembly GCA_022817085.1. NCBI lineage: Eukaryota > Metazoa > Arthropoda > Insecta > Hymenoptera > Scelionidae > Psilanteris > Psilanteris sp. ZL-2020. Next base: position 5,054 of record JABFQC010004357.1, read on the forward strand.
CCAGGGCAGACGTCCGCGATCGTAGCCATTGCATTCGTCATAATTACAGTGAAATCTATTTCATGCGTGATTAAACTTATTATATAAAAATGGAACGTATCGCAGGATGATTTGCTGCCACGCAACGTAATTATAATTGTGTAACGTCAAAAAGTTCGCGTTTGACGACGAACTGGACTGTTACATGTACGTGTAATCGGAGACGTTCCGAAACTTTGTTTTAAGCATTTTAACGAATGCTGGATGTGACGTCTTATGTAACGCTGCAGTTAGTTTCTAAATGTATTTTGAGGTATGATAATAGGGTTTTTGGGTTGAAATTGAAACCAATTTCAAATAAGCAAAAAAAAAAGACGAGTTTCGTGGCGGTAAAGTTGTTACTTAAAATGATTTTAAGGCAAGCGCGACAGGCGTCGGTACGAACTGTTGTTTTCTAAATTTGAATCAGTAAAAAATCACTGAAAATCATTTATAAAGTATACCACTTATACTTAGACTTATAACTGTTGAAACAGTGAATATTAGCTGATTTTCAGTGAGTTTTACTGATTCAAATTTAGAGAGTAAAAAGTAACAACTTATTCAGGATTGCGCAGCTCTCCCACTGCAAATATATTTGAAAACATCAGCGCGAGAAAAGTAATTATCACGTTTACCATACCGATTTATCCGAACAGACAATTTGCCTGCAACTAATGACCCTTGGCAAGATTGAAGCGCGACGGGGCGTTTTTTGGCGCGTTTAACGCATGGCTTATGTTTACAAGTGAGGTCACCGGCTTTTCGCGTCGCGCGACGGATACCAGGATACTCGCAGAACCTGTAGTTACGTAATTATAGCGGCGTAACTATTTGCGTCGGGCGGTTTCGCGTCAAAATTTTGCGCCGCGAAAATGGCGCCGAATGAAACCAACGCGTTCGGTTTTTCGAGAAGCTAACGATCCCGGTTTCGAGGAATCGCTCGCAACCTCCAGCCAGTCCGTTTAATTATCCAGACCAATCGGTTCGTCTGAGATTTGACGGACGTTTACAGTTGGCGCGCTTTGAACGCGAAGGAAAAACTAGAGCGTTTATGTGGTCAAGGGTCTGTCTAGGCTGCATCAAAATTATACTGTTTCAGGTCGTATCTCTGCGAAACAGCGTAAAGCCGGCCACGTAACGGTTACCTCGGTTGTGTTACCTACGCAGTTTCCCATTCTCAAATGGTATTGTCAACAAGTGCTCGCGCATCACATAAAAAGTGTAGCATTTCAAAATCCGGCTGTAGCTGCTTTGCAATTTCCAGTTAGCTTCTACTTTGAAGTCATATATTTTAGCATGAAATGATGTAACGCGTTACACGCTCGACTTTTTTTTGTTTAAAGCTATTTTTTAATGAGCAGTTTCATTTTTGCTTTTGCATGTTTAAGTTTTTGCAAAACTCGGATATTGAAGTATTATAATAAAAGAATAGTAGTTTGGTGTAAAGAATAAAAAAGTTATGAGCATTCGAAATCGGAAACTTTGCGGGGATATTATTTTGGAAAGGTACAATAGAAGTAATTACATTTACAGTTACAAAGATGTTACTCCATTGGATATAAATTACTAATCCATTAAAAATTGCCTTTACGTATAGAAGAATTATTTCACGAATGATGAATATCGGTCATTTACAATACCCTGTGTCGTCTAGAAGAAGTGTAGCAGCGTGTCAAATCACCGTTATTGACCGTGCGTACAATTTTGTAAAATTGTTTATTCTCAATGAGAAAACTAAACCGGTCAATTCGGTAATCTGCTTCGAACGAAATATTTTCGGCTTTTTAGATGTGATGCGATTCTTGGTTGGCTTTAAATTCATTCGAATTGTAATTAAAATGATGGATTAAATATCATGGTTTTTATTGTTAATGGTATTTATTATAAATCTGTGTTTATTATTACAAGGAGAAAAATTAGGTATGAAAAATAACTATTTATAATACGAGCTTGGACTTTTAAGCGAAAAACCGTGGAATTTACTATGTTTAGGAGTAACATTTTCAGATAAAGCAGTAAATTTCTACGTAAAAAACGTACATTTTTCTGCTACAAATAAGAAATTTTATAGTTTTTCGCTTAAAAGTCCAAGATCGTATTATAAATAATAATTTTTCATGTTTGATTTTTCGCAGTGTACACAAAATAAACGTTAATCCTCCAAAATTTCATCGTGTCATTTACATGGTTTGAATCGACACGATTATTAAGTTGGAATTCTGACCGCCGGAAACAGATCCAAGTCAACCGTCGATTACGCTTTCGATTTAGTTTTGAATTTGAATAAGTCAGCTGCGCTTTTGTTTCCCGAACGTCCTTAAACTATATTTAACGCGTTTGCATTTTGAAACGACCAATAAATCAACGCACAATTAAGCTTTCTAACAATTGCCTTTGTGCATAACAATCGTCCGCGACTGTTCGCGTTGCGCAAAATTGACGCCGACGAAAAATGCCGTTCATTCAGCGAAATCTGTTTTCTGGACCGAGAGAAAGAGATTCTACTGCATTCCTTTTTATCGCCACGTTCGCCAAATTCGAGCGCACGTTGGGTGTCGGCCGAGACGACTGTTTACGCAAAGAGAGGAAAGCAGCAAAGCATTATTCGCATTGTAACGGTATTTAAAGCCCGTATTTTTTGCTCGCCCAAGGCAATGCACGTGTCTTCACATAACGATGAGGATCCGGCGCCGAATACAGAATTCCGGGTTGGCTTTCTTTTCTATCGGTACGGGCCGCTCGTACAAGTCGAACCGATGGCTTTTTTTCGCGTCGACCACGGACTTTCGCCCGCGTTTGTCAATTAAAAAATTCAAACAAAACAATGCAAAAACGAGCAGAGCAAACAACGAAAACAATGAACTTTCGAGCACGCCAAAGCGCTTGTTTTCTCCTGCCAAAAATCGTGCGACGAGCGAGATAATAAATAAACACATTTTGGTTCACGAGGAGAGAAGTTTTTATGAAACACAAAAATTAACCACGAGTACTGACAGATTTTTTAACGGCTTTATATATTGTTAATAACGAAAAATTGTTAAATTAATCGCATTTGGACGCGCGTGAATTAAATATTTGTTACAAAATGATTAGCAACGCGTTAAAGTTCAAACTGCTACTTTAAAATGTTGATAAATGTGACCTGAAACTGATTCGAAATTTACAAGGCTTTAAAAGCGCAATATTGTATTAATTAGAAGACAAATATATATTGAATATATTTTATAAATATTATTTGTTTATTCTATGTGAAGTGATTTTAGATGTTGCAATTTAATAAAAGATCTGTTTTATTTGTTAAATCAATGTTTCTTTATATGTAACGAAACGTAACTTTAAGTTTCAAGTTTTAAGATAAAATTATTTTAAAATAAATAAAAAGAATACGAAAAAGATAATAATTTTATATAAATTTCACATTGCAAATATGTTTCTTTAAAAAAATATCTTAATTAATTCAAATTATGTGAAGTGACGAAATCGAGTTATTAGAGTTAAGAACTGAAGTACATAGTATGCAATTCACAATTTTAATGGCGCAATTGTTAGTTGGAATTTCAAAGATTATTAAATCCACGGGGTACTAATTCCAGAATTTCATAAAAGTTTCAATATGTTTAAGCCTTACTGACAACCCATTAATTTAATGCAATATTGAAAGTAATTTTTTGAAACTTATATTTTAACTTTGAAAAACATCCAAACGTTACTTTATAATAACGAAATTGTTTTATAATAACGATACTTGAGCAACATCATTCCGCGTAAGATTGTTAAATTTATAACACTTTCTAAAAATAATTTTGGTCAATAATTTGCAACGAGTAGCATTTATTTTGTTTTGATTTTAATTTTTTCAAGCTACATTTTTGAATCTTCAAATGCGAATAAACTTTTTCCTTTGAATGAAGAAAAGGTATTTTAATTTGATTAAATTTTTAAAGTTTACTATTTAATAAGAAATTTAAACATTCGTTCATAAACCAGTTCATTATTCGACTAAAAGTTTAAAATACGTTTAAAAATTAATCCCTTCTACACATTTCTGAATTCTTTTATTTACACAAAATGTTGTATTCTAATTATTTTGTTGAAAAACACTTTGATCGCATAATTGCGCAAGTATAAAGTATTTTGCGAAACTACATATTTTAATTCGAAAACGAAATTGGTAATTGAAACTTGATATTTTTCAAATTCATAAAATTCCGTGATCGAATCCTATTCGATTTGTTAATTAATATTTTGTGTTTCGCAATGTGGTTTGGTGAATGGAAACGAGAACTCTTTTTTGCGCTTCAGATCGTTGTTTGTTGCCGTTTAATCTAATTGAGGCGTAATTTTAACGGTATCGGTTTTTGATATCGTTCGATTGAGGAGCTCGTTTGGCGTTCGAGCGAAGCGCCGTTTTGTCCCCCGTTTCTCGTCGAACTTCTGTCACCTTTCTCTTCGATGCCAGCAACCAGTTTGGCTCGCGAATGTACGCGTCCGTGTCTCGCGAGTACACTATGTGGCTCGACGCAGGACCCAGTGACCCGATGCCGTCGATGAGGCATTCCGACATTTCTCGTCGCACTCCAACGGACAGAAAAACGGTGATGCTTCCGAGGGTTGCGACTTTTGCATCGGTTGATAAATGGCACAGAAAATGTGGAATATCTTATTACCCGGTAAATGATAAAACGAAACAAAATCCAGCGATTATGACAAACAATTGCAAATTGATATTCTAAACTGAATATTATAATTTACGCAAGGATATACTTTTAATGCTAATATTTTAAATTTTCCTGAATAAATTGTTGCCGCACGTGGCAATAAAAGTGGCAAATTATTTTCGGAGCATATATATATATATATTCACATATAAGTAATATTTTCTTTTATTTTCTTTTATTTATTCGCATAAAATTGACCGACGCTATTTACATATGAAAAAAACGAACGATACGATATAATGAGCATGTATAATAAGCGTTAAGATTTGTCCATTTGTTATAGTATAATTTCTATCCAATTTCTATACAAAATATTATTAAAACTTTCCTGATAACATAAAAAGAATGGTCGGTCGAACATACCAATTGTAAACGCGTGCAACTGTTGAATGAAGTATACTATGGAATCACAATATAACAACATTAGAATAGTCATATATACCATGTACCGTATAATATACGGTATTGTCGAAGGAGGGAAAAGCTTGTGTTGGAACGAATTTGCATATGTTACAATGTAGTTTATTATTTAATATGCCAAAATTGACACTAAAAATATTGTTATATTAATATAATTCTTTTATTGTTAACAGATATGTTGTATACAATTTCAAATTATATTGTAAATTATATTTACAATATATATATAAAATATTATCCTTTTTGACATTTAAAATATCTTATAGTTAAACATATAGCGTTCTCTAAATTACTTTATTTCTTTTTTTTTTATTTTTCAATTCTCAGATCATTCTAATATAATAATTTGTTGTATCTTATAAAACCCTTTTCGGTTCATTATCCATAATTTAATTGTATGTAAAAACATTTACCTAATATTTATTTTTGAATTATATATATATTTTTTTTTTGATAAATTGTTAACCATACGGCTTTTCACTCCTGAATTAAAATATTCGATAAAGAAATAATAAAAAATATATAAACATTATAATATATCATCGACATTATAATGCCATATTAGAAAATTATCTATTTGTATTGTAATTCATATACGATTTAAAATGTCGTGTTCTAATTTTTCTTATTTGTGTATATTATAAAACACTACGCGAACAATTTATTATAATATTTACTAATAAAATTTTGCCCGTGTAGATTCAAAATAAGTTAATATATATTTTAATATTTTATCCTGAAGATTACGTATTACTTTTTATACCATACACTCTTAAAACGATCCTTTTATATCAAGAATTTAAAATTTAGATAGATTAAAAAATGAGCCAAAATATAAAGTCATGAAATAAATAAAGAAAATTTATTTATTCCAAACGTCGTTGTTTATTTATAATTTATTTCTAATATTAAAAGATAATATAATATTCTCTGCCTAATTCGTTATTTAGTTAGGTTGTTATATCGCAAATATCAATAATTTTGACACTTAACATTTAAAATTACACCAATACAAATAGTCAAATTAATCATTTACATCGGAGTTTGATTATCTACAGATAATTATTCGTAAGTTACATTCAATTAGTATAAATCTATCCACTTCTGTCAAATACGTTCCTATATCACTTATATCTAAAGTAAAAGCATGATCGATAAATGGCAAAATCGAATAATTCCGTATGAACTAAAATATACTTTCTCAAAGATTTTACAAATACGTCACCTATTGCTCTTTAGCCTTTCATGGAGTATGTCGTCTTACTTGTAATTAGATTTTTACGACTTTTATGATTACGAAAGATAATCATTGAATTAAAGAGTTTCTACTATCTATTAATCGCCATAAACGGTTATCAACTATATTTACTAACAAACCTGTTTCGCACACCTGCTCAAAAAAAAAAAAAAAAAAAATCACGGTAGCAAAGCAATAAAATTTTGTGTTCAAATTTACATTACACCGCATAAATAACTTTTTGGTTGAATTATTCGAATTCCTCATCACATCCTTGAAAGAACTAAAATAAATCTAATATCATGATTCATATCAATAAATGAATATTGTTACACGAATTAAAAAATATACCATGCATATCATAATACCAGAGTTACTTTATTAAATGCAGTATTTTAACCAACTGCATAGCTTTACTCTAATTCCTTACAACTATTTCAGTATTTATACAAATGAATAAACATAAGCGTATCATGAAGAACAAAGATCTGAATCCATTTATTTTATCAGTATTAATTAATTATCTTTTCATTTCTTTTTTAAATTATTTCTTTAAAACTGTCCGTTTAACTAAGAATTTAGCGTAACAAAGTTGGGTCATCGTTTTTTAATGTTCTCCTGAATCGAGTGTTCTTTATATATATATAGTTATTAATTTAATTAACAGTTGCCTCTTGGCTCCTCGCGAATAATAACCTCACAAATCACGCATTAACAGAAACCGATCGATCGGACTTTCTTCTGATAAACAACCCGGACTGATATAGCTCGACGTCACCGGGTATGCGGCGATACAGAATGCTCGATTTCCGGATTTCACGCGAAACGTAGTTAAGCGTTTTCATTTGTCGCACATCTCGTTGCGCAATGCCCGCTCGGGTGACTTTCTACGAGGATGAAGTATGCCCCGTCAATGCAACCCCGCATCAAAAGCGCCGGCTCGCGTAGCGGAAATCGTCGCTGGAAAATTACGATATTGTATAATCCTCGCTGAGACAATGCCGGTCGGCTAATTTTGATTAACAATCTTTTGCTTTTTGCGGTTGGAATTATTTCGCAATAATAACGGGGTTTTACGATCAATTTGCGGGCTCGTAAAGCGGATGAAGAACACAGTTTGTGCAACGTTTAGAACCAAATTAATTGTCGGCATTTTAACGAAATATTGTCGCTGTGTAATATTTAATCCGAACGACGTTCACGCGCAATTAAAGGTGGTCCTGGTGGCGAACGTTCGATGTGATTTTTTGATGGTTTATGACTAACGCTAACGCATATTGTATTTATTTTATTATTATTATTATTATTATTATTATTATATATGTATGTTACAC
>JABFQC010004358.1:0-12782 GCA_022817085.1 Psilanteris sp. ZL-2020
ATATAATATGGATCATTTAAAAATAAAGATTTTACCTCATTTAATTTCAATATTACAAACATACTACGAAAATTTACTATATTATATAGTAATCTATACAGTATTATAAAATAATATCTTTATTCTTAAATACTCCATTCCACGTCTAGTATAAATGTAGTATTTAATGCTGAAACTATTCTTTCCGATCACACTTAGAAAAATGGTATATAAAAAAAATACTATAAATTATGGTTTTACAGGGATATGGCAACAAATATTTCGAAAATTATTATACATCTTCTATACAATACAATATCTTATAGACAAATTTCTATAAAGTATAATAATTTCCATAATACTAATTATAATATCCTCAGAAAGCATAAGTATGGTATTTTATAATGTAACTTTTTTCTATGTATATTTCATTTGTTCAGCTTCTTCACCCGTGTCAATCAGATTTATCCACATTTGAATTAAATAATGACAAATATATACCGATATACTTAGTTTTCATTGGAATAAGAAGTTTATGTCGTGGGTCTGTAAGGCCTCCCGTGACGGCCTGTTTAACCTCCAGCAGATAATTCGTATAGGGAAGCAGCGAAGTAAAATTTATTGGAGGATGCGTAACGTTGCCTTCCGCGATGAGGATTCTATCAGAAGACGGCTCGTTTGCAAACAATCGATAGCGATAATGCAATGGAAATCCGTTGAGAAGTCTGCAATCCGCCACAGGCATCCAGGTAACTTCTATCGCCGTCGCGCTTTCGTGCAATATCGCAGACTTTGCAGCCGCTGGCGCGATTTCTGGCGCTATTACATTGCCATTGTTGTAAAATACATTATTCATAGTGCGCCTTGCTTAATCTTATACGTTGACTAATCACTATTTTTCGCTCAAATTTCCCAAACTGCATACTTAAACTAAAATCATAAACTAAATCCGATATAAATTCAGAAACGTCATTTGATTTTTACCATCAAAGGTTGTCGTTGTCATGATGCTCGACCAGGGACCCATTTCCACAGTAAATCCGGCTACTTGAATTGAGTATTGTGCATGAGGATAAAGATCCTTCAATGTTACGTTTGGCGTCTTCGTTTCGATACTGCTGCTGGAATTAGAGCATTCTGTGTCCGGATCGCAAGCCAAGTACCTTAAACACTAATGATTGCAAACTTTAACAAACGTCATTAAAACTAATCTCAATCATATCCGTGACTAGGATTATCAATCTTATTGATAACCTTTAAGGTGGTTCTTCAATCGATTTTGACAGATATTCCAGATTTCGTTATATTTTCGTTAATTTATTCAATACGTTTTTCAGGAGTTAAAAAAACGAATTTACTAATTACATCGATCATATCAATTCAAATTTTACATATGTAATATAAAAATAGTTTCCCATCAGCAAAAAATGTGGGAAAATTCTTGAATTTCATTAAAAAGCAAAATTTAATACAGCAATAAAAGAAAACACTATTCCGTTATATTAGACTTGAACCCCTTAAAGTGGTTCTTCAAGTCTGATTCAACGGAGTTAGTGTGCTATAATACAGAATTATTAAATAACGTAGATATTTCTTATAAGTCATTCAGGACATTCTCTACTAATGGGAGAATATTTTGCAATATAAATTTTAAAGTTTAATAATAAATAATTTAATTTCCGTAATTCGTTTTTTTTATCACTTCAAACCCGAGTTCAGTCAGTACTTTAATAAATAAACATAAATAATTATATCTTTCATTAAATAATATTCTTCTAAAATGAGAGAATGTCTGGATTGAATGACGGATTAAATCAATTAAAATTATAATTCAAAACCACAATATCTGTTAAAATCGCTTGGAAGACCACCTTAAATAGGAGGTTAAGAGGAAACGAATATCTGCAATTTCTTAATATACACTGAAAAAAATATTAGAGTAAAATTTACTGTATTTACAACAATTGCAGGATAGAACTGTATTTATAACGAATATTCTTTACAGCAAACACATACATTTGAATGGTTTGCAAATATAGCAAACCATTCCACGATTACTATATAGTTTCTTTAAGTATAGACTACATAAATCAACCATATTCACTTTCAACGTAACAATAAACAAATAAATAAACTCTCCTTTCTTCTATCAAATTTTTGATTAATAGAGTACAACGTTTATATAAATGAATGAGAATTATAAATCTGAAATGGACAAAGTTTATCAAACAAACTAAGATAACGAAAATCGAATTTGTCGTACTTGATATTTTACAACATAATGACTTAGCTCTCCGAAAGTATATCTAGGCTTTTCCCACTTAATTTCCAACTGCCTTGAATTTATCCGTCTTGCAGTTAAATGAATCACATATTCCGGAGCTGAAAAGTTAGAATAAAGTATGAAAAAGGTTTCTATCTTGTATCTGGAACTAGATACATGTCCTAGACGAGGTTAATTCAATAGGTTGTGTGTAGGATATTTGAGTGTACCTGCCGGAACGGTTTGAACATCTGCCGGCTCGGAGATAACAGAAGGTCCTCGCGACGTGATTGCTTGAATTTGAACAGAATATCGAGAGAAGGGGCTACGATTCAATATAATGATACTGCTGTTGGTCGTGGTATTGTACAAGAATTGACGCCATCCCTCGCGCAAGTATATACGATAATGTATCAGACGGCAGGAGAAGTAATCGTTAGGGTCGTACTGAAATTGTAATTTGTTTATTACCAAAAGTGTTCCCTGCTGTTTTCTAAATAAATAATAATTGCACGACAAATAAAATAGTAAAAGTCGTCAGTATTAATTATTAAAACATAAGAACATGACACAGCTGAACTATAGCGTATTTCATATTGTCTCTTTTTGTCGAAAATATATATATTTTATTATTATAAGTCAAAGCACGAAACTTGAATAAATGTAAACTATATATTATTAATTAATCTATATAATTCAGAATTGAGTGTAATTATTACACAAATATGTCTAATAAAATTGTTATAGCGATCGAATCTTATTTCTGATAAAATTTAAAATACTCAATTTAAGACTAATTTAATAGAATAAATCAGTAATTGAAGGCAGTTAAGTATAAAAAGAAAAAACACATTGAAAAAGACAAATAAGTATAGTTTTTCAGTTATAGATCGAAGGAACAACTTTACCTCCCATTTGATTTCAAACTCTCGTTTCGTTTTCCAAGTTGCAGTTATATTATAAAACGGTTTCAACGGAACTAAAAGAATAAAATCATACGGTAAAAATGAAAATCCGAACAACGCGTTTTTTAAACAAATACAAAACATGCCACCGTAAAAGCACATTTTTATTGATTAAACAAACAAAAAAACAAACACATCTGAATCGGGACGTGTTTCTTTGCGTTGATTTAGTATTACATTACGAAAATAAATTTTAATGCGCTGTGATTGAAACTTATCGAAAAGCGACCATTACCGTGGCACTTTGTAGTCGCATTAACGAACGGTATAACGTCGTCATCGGCGAAAAAATTTCCACTCTTATCTATCAAAATAACTCGCAGCTTATAACGGACTCCGGGTTGCAAATTTTCAACAGTAGACCGCACAAAATGATTCGCACTTTGCAGCATTCGAGGAGTTTGGGTAATCCAATCTGTAGTATTTTCCTCCTGAAATAAAAAAAAAAAAAAAGAAAAACATAAAACATCACAGTACGATGCGCAGGATCGCGAAACATAAACTATCACCAACCTGAATTTCAATCTGATAATACCGAGGCTCCCCCTGTCCTGCTATGTATCCGTTCGCAATGAAGAAGCTGCACGCCAGTCTTCTGGCGCCGACGTCAGTTATGATAGGCGCTTGCAGGATGTAACTATAGGCTGCGCGTTGATTTGCAATTATTCGCCCGCTTCTAATTACAGTATCGATAATAATGAAGCGTGAATTGGAGTTACTTACGTGAATTACAAAGAGGCGGAAAATACCCGCGCCGACATCCCGCAAAGCAGACGCCGGTATAAATATCGCACACGGTCCCATTCAGACAATTACCGCAAGGGTAAAGGCAATTGGGCCCGTACCGGCCGGATGAACATTCTGACCGAAATGAATATAATATTATACCTTGCTAATACAAAGCGCGCGAATAAAGTGCAATCAAATCTGAGCCGTTTCGTTTCTATATTTCAAATCAAATTATGGCTTGCGAGTTGGATGGAAGAATGAAACAAAATAAAATAGTTGGAGTAATCACTGTAAACATTGATGTTACAAAAATGTCACTTTTAGAGAAAAGACAGTATAAGTGTCTTTATATAGCACATCGTTAGATACTATTTATGACTTTTGCGTGAAAGTGTCTCGGTTGTTTTAGTAGTGATTATATGATGATTTATGTATAGGAAATTATGGAAACGTAATGGTATAAAATATTAAGAGGGCTGTTCAAGTCTAATGAAACGGAAGAGTGTTTGCTTTTATTGCAGTATTAAAATTTGCTTTTGTATAAAATGCAAGTATTCGCAACCATTTTTTGATGATGGAAAATTATTTGAATATAATAATTTTAAATTTTCAAATGAAATTCTTGACATAGTAAGTCAACTCAATATTTATCACCTCAAAAACGAGACTATTCTTTACGTTTTCAATACTAAATGTCCCTATTTATGAAAACAAGTCATTAAATTTATATAAAAATGGTTTAGTTTTAAAATAGTCAAAATATGTTGGATCTATAACGACGTGTGTGTTGATTGTATTCTGTTTTACACATACTGTGTTTATAAACACAACCACTATATTTTTACTTAGAATTCGATTGTTCTCATTCAAATAAATTGATCGTTTTAATTTTACGAAGTTTCTGTGTTTAATCAACATCATATAGTCAACATAGTCATTTTGTGTTGAATTTATATCATTATTTTTCCCATGTAACAAAAATATATTGAAATCTGCGATATCTATCAAAATCGCTTGAAGAACCGCGTTAGTATTACAACAATATTCTTTAAGGGTGTGAATTTTTATTTTGTTTTATATATAGTTAAAAATTATTTTCAATTATACGAATATATACGTTTTGGAAAATGCACCGAGACAAATGTAACAGAAAAATTTAATCTTAAAAAATTACTGTTTCAACGATATAATAATGATATTCAAAAATTGATCTTGTTACAAAGAAAACAGTGAAAGTTGCAAGGTATTTAATTTTAATTTTAACATAAAAACCTTTCTTTGATCATACGTATCTTATCGTTAGTATTAAAAACAGTAAAAATATTAACAATTATATTTAGCTGAATGTAATTTTTATATTAATTAAAAAAATCAATGGCAAACACACATTTACATCGTTACATGAATAAATATCGATTGCTAACAAACTAACTACAAAATAAATTCGTAATATATACCAATATCGCAACCTGCTCCTGTAAAACCCGTCGCGCATTTACAACCTAAAATGGGCACGCAAAGCATCAGACCAATGCAGCCTCCAGCTTGACCTGAACATTGACCCAAGCAATCGTGACCGTATTTATTATGGCCGCAACCTGAAACCATCATTTGCCTAAATAACTCAATCCACCGACAACAAACGGACGAAATTGCATAATAACATTACGCAATTGCACGTTTAATGTAAGAATTGAAGAACAAGTTAAACAACGGACGCGTTTTTCGAGCAATCGCAATGTTCAGAATTTGTACCGGTCATTCGTGTTGCGTCCATTTACATTGAAGCTTGACACAAAAGTAAATAAATAAGTACGCTCCTCGACTTTATTACACTTACCTTCCTCACAATTGAAGCCGATAAATCCAGGTGGACATATACACTGACCTATTGTTGTGTCACATTCCCCACCATGAAGACATTCTGGACAGGATTTGGCCTTGTCTAAATAAATTCAGCGTTCTATTAATGCAGTTTTTTAGCAAATAAACGTTCGTTTGAAACAAAAAAATGTGTTTTGCAAAGATCCCGTTAAATGTTGTTATTTTGCCTGTATCAACTCAACAGAACCATGCCAGATTAAGGCAACCAGGTTTGTGCCAGTATTGGCCAAACTACGGTTAACAACCAAAATAGCAACGAAAGTACGCTAAACCAGGTTTGGTCAAAATTGATAATCAGAAAAGTGGCAGAGTTGAGCCACGCATGACATTTTGTATTATACAATCAATATAATACTTAATTAACAATTAAATAAATTAAATTAAATTAAATCTAATTAATAATATGTCAGATAAAACTCAGTACTGAAAAGTTCGGAAAGCAATACTGGACCTACACCGGTTTACAGTTTTATAATACTAGCAACTCTGGTGTCAATACTGGGCCAATATTGGGCCATTTGTATCGTTCCTGCTGGGTAACATTTCCATAAGTTATTTTGTTGGCAAAGAAACAAAAAACGGCAAACAATAAATATAATCAGTTCGCATTTACTAACTGATAATCAACATAAACAGCAAGTAGCAAATAGTAAACATTAAGCCGGAGATAGCGCAGAGGCAAAATTTAATTAAAAGCCCAATTATCTGAGGATCAAAGCCGAATTGAAACACATCGGTTGCAATTCAATTTGAGCCGACTACTCGCCTTGGGGACGTTCGGCGATCGGCGTCGGAACGTCACAGATGTAAGGCTCCGAGCGATCGAGCGATACCCGGGTCAGGGCTATTTCCTCGTTATCTGAAAGCAGGCGGATCCTTTCGTTAGGCCATGATTTAAATTCTAGAGGATTCACTGTTCGCGTGCAGCATGGATGCGCACCGCGCTAATCGCGATAATTCGTACCGTCCGGGTTACATCCCATTAAGCCGTGCAGCGCGACCACGCCGAACGGATTCTCTTTGAGACCCTCGATCAGTATCTGCACCTCGTCGTTCAAAGCGTCTCCCACGTCTCCTACCAAAAAATTGTATGCCACGCGTTGTATCCTCCAATTTAGTCTCTATAACCAACGAAACTTTGATTAATAAATACCAGATTCGGGAATTCTTTAAGTTTACAGATTATTGAACTATAAAAAGTAACTAATTGATTTTACGACGTTACAAATGATTTGTAATTAAAACAATTAAAATTCACTTGTAATTGAATGTATACCAAACTGAGCTTTGCTTCTCGATAATGAATATAATAAAAATTACATATGTTTCATTATTTCATGCAGAATTTATGAACAAACAAATATTTTCTAATATTTTTAAACATTTCATATAGATGGCGTATAGTAAGTGTTCTTCATTAAGGAAAGTACAGTAAATTCATTAATAATGAGATAAATATTTAAAATATTTCAAAATAAACACAACAATTTTAATTTGCTGTTAATATGTTAATTTGATCAAATACATTGGATTTATACAGTTAAACAGAAAATCATATTCTAACAGTAACAATAGAACTTGTAACTGGGAATATATGATATATTGTATAAACTCATGCTATTTAATAAAATATTTTACATAAAACAAAATAGCTGGTATATACGTTCAAAAACGTTCATCAGTTAAAGGTGTTTAAAAACATCTTTGAATATTCCATAATTATATAAATACTACAAATCGCTTCAATTACTTCATTCCAATTATCATTAAAAATTGCATGAATAGTTTTGACATGATCGTCGCCATAACGAACAGAGACGTGAATAACAGATCCTGGTATCGAATCCATATATGAGAAAAATGAAATGCAAATTCCGGACTCTCTGTTTATCTTCAAAGTTGGACTCTTTAAAACTCCTCTGGTTTCTACCAAAGACCATACGTGACTATCTAAAATAAAATGTTTCCTATCACTAAGTTTGGTTTGTATCTTTTCTTACTTTCTACAAGAACTTCATATGTGCATATATTTACCTTTGAATAATATTCTATTGTTTAACTATATTCTGAGGTACTAGACTGTTATATTAACTCTTTAGATTGTTGTATTTAGATTCTATATATGTACCGTTATAAATTCAGTAACTGGACAGTTGGTTAAACTGTCTGTATATTTTAGTTAACAATCTACTTTTTTAAAAATATTTAACTTATCCGTTCCATCATATTATAATCTTCAATGCATACTTTTTACATTTTTATTTATAAAAAAAATAATAGGGTTAAAATTATAAATTGGCTCAAATGATTATAACACCGAAGTTAGTTATTTAATTGTATTTGTCAAAGATCTTACCTATAGCAAACATCCAATCACGGGTAATATTAACTGTAGCCACAGACACGAACTTTATTTTCAGTGGCAATGGATCCCGAATGCTAAAAATATTCGAGTTCGACCCATTGTAAGAAAGTTTTAGTATGCCGTTGGATGTATCCATTGTAAAGGTATACATTTTCTCTTCAATCCATTTCTGGATAAAAAATCCTTTTAGTAAATAGTAAGTATAACTAAGATAAATAAAAATAATTATTAACTTCTTTCATTATGTATTTTGTTAGAATGTAGTGTTCAAAAAAATGGACACCCAAATAAAATAAAAAAGAATGATTTTTTAAAATAATCACTAATACAATTTTTTTCAACTATTTTTCATACTATTATTACTTACTATTCTTTTACATATATATATATATATAGATATATATTAAATATATAACTGAAAATATCAATTAAAAATATTTCAACATATATTACAAATATAAATATAAATATAACAAATTAATATTTATTTAATATTCTTAGTTAAAAAAGTTAATATTTTTTGTTTTCATATAATTTGTATTAATCAAATTATTATTCTTATTATTATTTTAATTTAAATATGCATTATTTAAATATATATTAAGAGCAGAATAAGAAAGCAGTTTTAATAAATAATAAAACTAAAAAGCAGGATAAAAATTGATTACTTCTCATCTAAATTATAACAAAATTTTGTTCATATAAAATTACGATATATATATCGCTCATGCTGTGGCATTTTTTAACTCCGACATCTTGTCCGAAATCAATGTACGTCCTATACTGATAGCCATAACCACACTTCACAATACCGCTCCTTTGAAATTTTTTCGTCAAAGTGTTGCTGGTGATGTCTACCACATACATTTCAGACGTACGAATACTCGTCTCCGTTAAAAGGAACATTCTTGCAGTTCCCAAAATTGATGTTTTTAAAGAAAAGTTGAATAGTGGCCAAAATAACGGAATGGGTTGAGATGTCGAAAACCCACTCGTTCGAATAGTTATGTTTTCTTAAAATACAAAATTTATAAAAATATTAACGATATTTATGACGACTATATATATATGAACATGCTGAATATACACGGAATAAAATTTTATTTAAAAATTGCAATATATATAGTAAAATAATCAATATCCGTACCAATTGGTTCAATCTATTTAGTAGTTAACTACTAGATAACCTACTTTGACTATTTATATTGAAATTTTTACCATGTAATTTTTTCTATGTATTTACGCAAGAAAATAATACGTTTAATATATATTAATATAATTATGAAATTAATTTAATTTTCAAGCAATATTGTATTTTTAAAAAATTGCTCGTAATATTTGAAGTCTAAACCGAGGTTCTGTAAAATTAATACGAAAAAAAAAAAATAATGATTGACAAACCTGGGGGCAGAATTAACGGTGGCAAATCTAAGTTCAAACCGCTGGTAACTTCCCAACCATGCGATGTCCAAGGACATTTTGGTTTTAATCCAATTTGACAGTTTGGAATCAGGAGACCAACTTCCGAGTCTGTAATTGAAGTATTGTGTTAGCGCGCAGGAAGTGCCACAAATTCATACAGTCACGCCGATCAAACTCAATTTATAAGCAATTTATACTTTACTTTTTGTTTTGAAATCATCGAATTAAGTATTACAACTTTTTGGAACCAATAGAGATAAGCGCGGGAGTATATGCTAAAAATTACGAAACGATTCAAATACAATTTCAGTAACTGTATTTTATTTGCACCATCGTGTCGTCAATATTAAACTTTGCAGTTCGATAATAAATTTTTAACTGCGATAAAAAAGTGTCATTTTACTCCGAATATTTCGCAACCTAACTGCTGCAATGCACGTATCATGTATTTTCGTATGACGGCTAAACTAGAAAATCACAAACCCATGCTTTAGTTGCAAGACTGCCATATTACAATAATGCGGAGACATGCAATTAAAGCGTAAGTTAGATTACAAGCTATTATAGCGTGAAATTCCTTTCGGTGCGGTAATATGAATTTAAACAGAAAAAAATTAATACGTTCGCGTAAAAGAGTAATTATTATAACCTGCAACAAATTCAAAGACCGACGACCAGTTTTATTGCTGGACTATAAAATCATCAAACACACCCTTATCCACTTGAGTTATATATATAATACATATATATATGTATGTTTGGATGTATTGATCATTTTGGGGACACTCCACTTTCTGGTACTCTATAACTATACGGTTGAGAGGTGATGAAAAAGTGTGCGAATATTTTTGTTGCATTTTTATACATATTATATATTACAAATAGTCTTTTTCAGGTCGCAGAATATGACAACACCATTTTAAAAAACTTAGAAACGAATACGAATTCCGATATTCGAGGTCTGACTCGAAAACTATATCAATAAGCAATTCATACACGCAGAAAAATGTTGCATTAAAAATTACTGAAAGTTTAGTAAATATTACTCAAAACATAGTAACTGTCGGAAAAAACAAAAATTTAGTCAGGAAATAACGAACTTTTACTGTAAATTTGATGAATGTTCGGTATATATTTACAAACATTCATCAATGTTTACTGAAAAGTTCGGTAATTTTTGACTGAAATTTTGTTTGGTCCGTATATATTATTAGAATATTTTGAATAATATTTACTGAACTTTCAGTAATTTTTAATGCAACATTTTTCTGCGTGTACACGGGTCGGTATTTTTGCAGTCTCGATCAAATAATACGACATTAGGGCCATTACTAATTTCGACGCGATTTTCTTGAATTTGAAAAGGGTTGGGGTTGAACGCGTTTCTGATGTCAACTAACTTTTTTCGCACAGTTTTGAATGCATACGCCTGAAGGGAGAGCGCCCGAGTTTGATCCCACAACAACCGGAGGCAATATTTATATATGTATATGTATTCCACATATATGCAACTCTAATATTCAACTCTTACAGACCTTGAATCAACATTTATATATTGATTCATAAATGTAATATATGACTATTTCGTATTAAAAGTTGTTCAAAATTGAATATAATTAAAATTAAATATTGCGTACATGTTTGTAACTCGAAATATTAATTACATGTGAACTTTTTTATTGCAAAATTTGATATTTCATTTAATTGAAACAGTTTACTCTAACCATATAAACATCTTTCTTTTATTTGTACCGCTTTATTATGGTTTGAAAATTCATTTATACCAATATGTTTCATTATAAAATTAAATTTTATTTTCTATTATTATGTATTCAATATATAATATACCCAGTAATGAACCATTTGGTGATATAAATGGTAATCCCAAAGCATTCGTCCTGGCATGACATTCAGCGATTGTAAAATTCAAAAAGTGGTTATAGCTGCCACGATATATTGTAGTCACATCTAGAGATTCCTTCGATCTAAAAACTTATGTACAGAAAATAGTCAGCAGAAATCGTTATTAATTTAGACAATATCAAATAGATAACACCATATTTATACCGCTATTTGATCAAATAATTTCGTATATCTGTTCTAATTAGTAATTTGTTGTACACGGAAAGAAAAGAAGTAGTAAAAATTACTCATAAAATATCAATTGTGTGACAGAAGTGTTGTATTTTGAAATAATACATAAATCTTGAGCAATTTTTACTGAAGTGTCAGCAGTTTTGACTGAAATATGTGTAATATTTACTAATTTTCAAATGTAATTTAAAAAAGAACACTATTGTCACACATTTAATATTTTGTTAGTACTTTTTAATACATTGTTTCTTTTCGTGTATTTTCCACAATAATTATTTTTTGTTTTTTTTAATAAATACATATTCTTAATTTTTACATGTAAAAATTACATATACATGTACTTTAAATTTTTTAAACACTTTAAATTTTTTTTAAAAAAAACATTTTAAACTTTTATTTATATAAAAATTGCATTATATATAATGTAGCAAAGTTTGAGTTATATATTTACCAATGTAACTCAAAATGATGAAGCCCAAAAACAGCCACGATTTTGTGTTCATTTTAAAGTCATTCGATGCACTCTTTAATGATGGCTTTGTGTAACTGAAGAAAGGACATGCGTCATGTAATAACGCTCTTATTATAACATACTATTGCATTCTGTTTTGTCAACAATGATCGTGTTTCATTGAATAGCCGTTTGTATAAAGAATGTAACATGAATTTATTTTATTAAAGCAATCGTAATTAGATGAAAATATCGATTAAAAAAAAGTACTTTTAGTTCTGTAAAAGTATTAAAATAAGAGATTAATTATTGATTTCTATGTTTCGTTTTGTTAAAAATACAATAATTTCTTTCGTATAGTTAATTTGAAACTTAATTTGAATTAACCTTCCAACGAAAAATGACATATTTCCTAATTGCCATGATAGCAATTTAAACATTTTTATAAGGATGCAATATGTATTGAGAACAATTTTTTAAGACAACCGCTAAAAAAACATTTATTATTGAATTTAAAGATTCTACGTATTATTATTTCAATAATTAATATTATTATTAATTTTACACTAAATACCATACATTGACTAAAATAAGCTTACAAATTTTACCAAACTATAATAACAATAGAAA
>JABFQC010004359.1:0-12781 GCA_022817085.1 Psilanteris sp. ZL-2020
GGAATATAATTGGGCCAGCGTCCCTTGGCGTTGCACTCCTACGGTCGGACGACTGTCTTAATGAACGGTTACCCAACGGTTATTGGTGCTGGCCCAGTACTGGGCCATTTCTTTTTTTCTATATGGGTTCCTTCCAGGGTCAATTTCGTTTATTTTATATATTAAAATTGCAATTTTATTTTTCTCTGTGTAAACATCATTATTAAAAAGAAAATTGATATCTATATATTATGCTAAATGTATATATTTCAAATGCGTAATATATTCTTTGTTTGTGTTTGGTATATATTGTTATTGTTAATTTTAGTAAAGTTAGTTTGATTTTGTTTTTTTACTGGGCAATTGTAGTACGATACGAGAGAATTTTGTTGCTCAACGAGAGAGCCCGAGTGTAAAATGTTAAGAAATGATCGTCAACACGTAACTATAAAAATTGAAATGTTATTATGTTTAAATAATAAAAAAATATAATGCTTTTTAACATTTAATTTTAATTATATAAATACATATATAAATTACAAATGTAATACATATTGCTTGATTTATATAATTAAATAATTTATTTTCATCGTGTTCAATTATGACCAAACTTTCAGTTATTGGTATATAAGAAATCATTTGTTGCTATTACACACACGATCATAAGAGCATATTCGGATGTTACACGTATTTCATTGAGCGAATCAATTTTGATTAATCTTACCCCTTCTGAGTCTTGGATGGAGTTAGATACACGAACACGAAGCGACCAAGAGTGAAGATCGCCTCTCTCTGCGGGATAAGATTTATTTATTGGCAGGGGCTTCGAGAGGGGTCGGTCAATAAAAAAAAGGGTCGTCCATCCAACGAGTACCGTGTTTACGTTGATTAATTGTCAGATCTTCTGTGCTCTCGCGAGAGACGTGTCTTTGTTTACCAGCATTTGCAACGCCGTTTATAAAGTGTTACTTTGTACCATATTACATCTTTATTGTTCTCATTCAAACTAGCTTGTTTCGTAGTTGTTATATTACATTTAATAATATGATTTTTCATCCTTTTAAATAGCAATCTATTAATTAAAATTAGTACACCTTAAATCTTTTTTATCAATTCTATAGGCAAATATTAATTAAATAATAGTTATTTAGAGTAAAAATAATAGATATTGAAAATATATGGTTCATATATTAATCAAATTACTAGGGTTATCAGTAATTTCGTAAATCAAAATATAAACAAATACAAATAAATATAAATAAATTGATTGATAAATTACTCTCCGTATATATAACAGAAGTGATTAATTTTTCATTTTTGTAATATATAAAATATATATTATATATTAATATATTCTTCTACATATATTATATGTTAAAAGACAGAGCTTTACACTTTTGAGTCTCTTATCTAAGTGAGCCAAATAGCTTGCCAACTCGACTTCTTTCGCGATAGCATCGAAACAAATTATTTGTCTCCACCCTAGACCCTGCGATATGCATATGAAAATGTGGATTGTCTGGTTAAAGTCTAATAATTTAATATTAATTATATTAAAATAATGTTCGTTTAATGTAGTTTTTCAATTAGAATAAAAACATATTCAATAAATATTATTATTATATATTTCTTATAATTGTAGTTAGTATTAAGTACGATATAAACATTATTATAATGTAGAAAGAGTGTTTTAATTATATTAATTAAGTTAGAATTTTATACTGGTCGCTCTAGATTTATATAAAGTTAAATTAAGTTTTTATAAATTTCTTTCTCCGTCTATAGTCTTCTTTTTTTGGCGCATAATGTCACTTCTACGATCTATATATGATTACTATTTTAAGGTATATAACGTACGTTTATTTAACGCTAAAGACGGAGAAAATTCACAAATTAATATACTGCTAACTTATATTTGGATTACAAAATAGTAGGCATGAAATAAATACTAGTACGTTTTGTTTAACAGTTATTATCAAGTAAAATTGATCTAATATGTTATATAGGCTTGTGCCTAATTGAGTTGATTAACGCATCAACGATAAAAAATTACGGCGATGTTTATATTTGAGAATGACAAACATACGTTTGACGTATGCGCCTCTCGAGCCTATGCATTATACAACGAGGAGATGCCATATACATTGATTTTGACCATGTGCGCCTTAGTCACGGTGGCATATGGTGGATTCGTGAAGCCACTAGGTGGTCCCCAGTATATTACTGTACCTGTCGCCATCTCCGTTGTGTAGAGAACACGCTCGTGGCTATTTGTATGACAACAGCAGCCAACTTCTGTTACCCTTGACAGGCACCGATGACCTGCAATTACCTATACGATGTCCCTATCTTTTATTTTTTGTCTTTCTTTATTTCGCCTTTACGAATTTCTGTCTATCATAGTCTACCGAAGTCATTCAATTTGAACCCAACATTGCGTGACTCGGCTTCATTTCATTCCGATTTTGGTGTGTAATATTTCCAAGTCAAAAACAATAATAGTTTGCTTTTCAGTATTTCAATTTAATCATTTAATACTTTTGAGATTCGTCGTTATGACACAGTTGTGGTTTAACGTTTTTTTTTATTCATATACTTATTGCATTCTAATCATGATTTGCAAAATATTATGGTTCAAATGACATAAATCAAATTTATGCCATATAGTTTATATTATACATTTTTGTTTTTCAATTTTTATAAAATTGCCTTTCGTGTACAAATTTATATTTTAGCTATTGTCATTTTACTGTATCTTGTATTATAATTAATTGGTTTATTTATTCTGTAATATTAACTATTGGTAGTGGAATAATGTATCAATTAGCCAGCTGATGAATCAATCATTCAAATGGTCAGAATAAAAGGAATAAAATAAATATATTCTCAAAAAGGATTTGCTTTATTTACAAATAAAATTGCATTATAGATTTTATTTATAAGAAAATCATAGTATTAACATAACTTTCTTTATTTTTATATTTTAAATTTAATTCATTCAAATATATAATCATTTACATATAAAATACATTAATTTTGAACACATATTTCTGCATTTTTAAAAATAATGTATAAATAGTTTAATATGTTTACTATATACAGAATATGTTTATATCTTATAAAGAGATAAGGTTTTAATTTTTTGTGAAAGTTTAAAGATGCAAAATTATCGAATGTACTTTACACGAACAAAAATATATTTAGGACATTTTACTATGTCCTATATGATAAAATAAAACAACTATATATCTTACACTGACAAAACATTCAATTTGTCTTATAAATTATAGAAAAAATGAACGAAAACATTAATATTTTCATCTTGTTCATGGTACATTTGCTTTATTTTATATTAATTTTTCATATATAATTTTCTTCCGTATAAAGAACAGTGCTATGTAAAATAATATTTAGTTAAATATAAGTAAATAGAGATCTAAACTAAATGATAGCATTTATAATTAATTATTCGTTAGAATATTTGTAATATATTATACATTGTATATAAACATTCAGATATAAAAAGAGTCAGGTTATTGCTATGATAATATTTTCATAAAATATATGATTGAATTAATTATTAAATGTAAATAATACTTTATAAATGTTAATAAAACTTGATTATTTAATAAGTAGGTATTGATAATTGGTATACATTTCGATTTACATGCAGAATTTAGTTAATAAATAATTTAATAATGACTTCATATATAGTTTCAATTGATCTTTCAACATTTACAATTTAGCGTATATGAAAATTGTATTTTTATAATAGTTGCATAATATTTTTATGAATTTAAAAATAAATTAACAAGCTCGGAATACCTTGTACAATATCTCCGTCGTAGACTCAAGTTGTGTATGAATAGCACCGCTATCAAGTGGGGGTATAGCTCAGTGGTAGAGCATTCGACTGCAGATCGAGAGGTCCCCGGTTCAAACCCGGGTGCCCCCTGGGATTATTTTTTGTTCATAAATCAACCAAGAGCGTATTTTTTTTTATAAATACATAATATAAGAAATAATATTTTTAACTGTTCTAATAAAAAATAAATTGGTATTTAGTACATGAATTTGTATTATAATAAATTAATATTTTATTCAAAATTAAATAACTAATTCAATATAACTTTAAACGCCAAGCGTCATTGATGGAAATTTTACATTATATTAATATATAACCACAACGGAAAGTATATAATAATAAATAATATATTTCATATAATATGCATATTAATATCCGTCCTTATACGCGAGGTAATTCGTCCACTCTAGAACGAGTGTCGTATATTGGATTTATAGAATCCTGATCGGTCATACAGATTGGCGATGATGCAATGTCGTTTCGTTATTGATCAAATGAGGTGTTTCGTACTATACTTGTATCCACTCAAGAACTTCAAATTAGTCGATCGTCTAATTATTAACAGAAAAATTATTTTCAACTTTTCATAATGCTTTACTATAATTTGGAAAGAGTATTAACATTGCCTCGCGAAATAAAAACAATGCGCGCATAACGTATCGTTTGATGAGATTAGCGGACAGCGTCTGAACAATTTGATAAACATTACAAAATAATTGAAAAAGCAGTCGACTGTATCGCGGTTGCGGATTTGACGAAATATTGCTGCACTAAAGGATCTTCTGCTAATCCGTGCAATCCGTTGACCGCATGAGATAAATCAACCGAACGTGTCAACCACCTGCGCGCGCGCTAACGTTAAACGTTAAAGCCATAAGCCGAGACTAAATATTCGGCAAATCCAGCAACGCCCGCAATACTCTCCACTAAAATACTACCAATACTGTCAATTGGCGTGCGGCCAAATGAAATGTATATCCGACATAAGTCTCTTCATTGCTTTTCACAGCTGTGAGAAAGCCAGCGACAATTTTGTAATGGGTATTTCGAACAATTATATATTACATTCGAATGAATCTGCTCAATTTCTATATTTTGCAAAAACCGACGTGTTAATTGTTTCTTTTTAAACGCGCACAACTTAGTTTCGACGTTCCATTTATATTGCAGTACTGCATCGCAATAAAATTACAAAACACTGAGGATAAAATATTTTTTTGTTTTTATTAAAAACGATTGAATGCCGGCTGCACTATTCCACGTCTTCCCTTAAATATGATTTGAACAAATTATTCATACAATTTTGTCGAAAGTGGATAAACAGAAAGCCTATCAATAAAAATAATTAATCGACGGCTTGCCTTTTATTCATTGCATTCGGACGAAAGTTGTGCACTTTGATAAATGCCTTGACTCCCTGCATTTGTAAACAGAAAGTGTCAATAGCAACGGCAGTCGTTAAGTCGGTAACTGCGTTGCCAGATGGGAGACTACTGATCCCGGATAATCGACATTGATCAGGGTGCCGGTCTAAATACTCGCATCAATTCATTGGTCTTACTGGCATAGATGACGAGATAAGCCACGACACTTAAGATCAATTATTTGTCGCAACTTTCCGGCGGTTTCAAAATTAATCTCTTTTGCCAGTTCAAACTGTTTTCATAATGAAATTGTATTCGTAAATGACAATCTCGGCCAGGAAAGAGCGTCGTTAATCCAACGATCGAATTCACACGATTCGCGTCGTAAAATAAAATCGCAAGTTTACGACTGGAACATTTTTAATATTGTCTACTGAAATATCTAGAACGAATTCAAGAATTCCAGATGACCTTTATAACTGTGAAATAACTATATAGATTTTTTAGATTATGCGAATGCTGGTAGCAAAATGTATATTATTTCTTCATTTCGTTTATTTTGAATTTAGTTGTTGTTAAATTAATATTTATATGTTTCATATATATATACACACAGGTGGATATTGTACATACACCCTTAGAAATAATCTATTTGACGTAAAATTATAATGTTTTGAAACAAATTAAGAAAAGGAAAGAAAGCATATAAACAGACGAAATAAACAAACGCGTGTGGAGTGAATCTATTTTCTTTATTTATTTGATGAGTTTATATTTTGTGTCCTTTTTAATCTGTCTTTAAAATTCTGAAGTCTTGAGATAAAAGGATCGTTTTAAGAGTGTATAGTGTGAAAAATTTGATAATAAATAGTATTATAAATTATTAAGACAATGTAATAATAAATTGTATGTTACATTTTAAAATTGTCTGTGATTTATCATAAAAAATATAAAATAAAACTAACAAAACATAAGATAATTTTATAATGTGACATTTTTTCAAGACTTTTACTATTTACATTTCTCATTACAAATGCACATATATTGTTTTGTTTTTTTTTTAACAAATCTTATACGGATTATTCCAAAGTAAAGTAGAATATGAAAGGGCTTAAAATTATATTTGAAGAAGCATTAACAATATGCAGTTTGGAATGTCAATAAAGTTAATTTCCCTTTTTGAAAAAAGCAAATATAAACATTTAGCTTTTTATTAAGTCACTTTTACTTGTTTATATTAAATTTTACTATGCACGATGATGCATTATCGAAAATTTTTACGTTTAAAAGATACAGTCGCATTTTAAAATTGCTTTCAAATGCACCAGATTGTGTTTAATATGAGCAAACTATATCGTATATTTTGACTAAATCCCGAGTAATAATAATTCTCATTTCTTTGAAATGTCAACTTCAAATCATAGTTGGGGTTAGTGATTTGAGGGAAATGGCGCTCCACTTTCATCGATTATTTTCGCAACGAGTTTTTTCTTCCAAGCTGATGGTTTATCTCGTTGCTTCCAAGTCTTTCATTTTTACTGACACGGCTTCGTGGTTTCTTTTCTTATTGCAACTTTCCATCGGAATCGGAAAGAGCGACGCTCTTTGCGTGATGAGAGGTACCACAATGCATGGATTACACTTTGAACCACCGATCCCTTACTTTGGGGTGAATGTTAAGATTGAAGGAGCAAAGAACTTGTGTACTTGCTTATGTTATATTTTGCACGGCCAACTCAACTGCGACTATCCATTTTGCGACAACTTGAACGTATTAGACGTCTTGATATATTTTATGAACTACTGTATCCTATGTGTTAGTAGTAGATAATCAAGTTGGAATATTGAAGACACGTTTTTGGAAACAAATTGTGATAAGAAAAGTTGAATAGTAATAACAGTAACTAAATAAATATATGACGTCACATAATTTTGTGCCGTTTATTATTATGGGCTGAACAAAGTACTTGATAATAAAGTTAAAAACATAATAAATTAATATATTCACCAAAAACATATATTATTGTCTAAACATTGTAAAATTACCGCCAAACTTATGTTTCATATTGCATTTTGAGATGACCCAAAAATTGCATTCTTTTAACACGGTGTTTTTTTCTAAATCTATACCTAGAGTTTATACAGCCAGGCGTTGAAAAAACAGTACAGATTTTATTATTTTTCATAAATCGTATTGTTTGAATTAATTTACTATATGGTATATGATAAATGTCAAAGGTTCAACAATTATTGTCACTTTTAAAAATATGATATTCATATTTATTTCCTAAATGTGTGACGTCGATACATTGCAAAGGTAAAATTGTAATTTATAACTGCATACAGTATATTTTGCTTCGCAGGTATAGATATATATTTAAATAAACTGCTGTTGAAAGGATCGCGAATAAAAAGAAACAGAACAAGATTCCAAAATTGCAGTAAGTTCGAGAGCAAAGTGCAAATAGAATTTTTTTCATAAGCTAGCAAGGGCTGCTTCACCCCATTTCATTCTTCATAAGTGAGGGGATGAACCATTAAATTATTCATAAACAGTCGAGAGCTCGTAAAATATAACCGCGGCTGCCATTTCACACGCCTGAATTTTCTCTAATTCGATTTACTTTCAATTGAACGTCGAATCTTTTGCGCTTATAATGTGATCCTAAAACTTTTGCAGCTATTACCATAAATTAAATGAAACACATCAACAGTATTTACATTAATTATTGACTGCTTACGTAATACTATCAACAATTATATATTAGGCATCTAGCGATATCTACACCGAAAGCTTTTCGTTTTTGCATCGAATTTACACGCTATAGTCTGTTTGTTGCATACATAAGTACGATTTTCCCGTTATATTGTTGCGTCGCTCAAACATGAATATTCATAATTGGTTTTATTGTTTTTTTTTTCGTTTTTGAAGTCATCTTTATAAAATTGTGGTAATAAATGCACACGTTACTACTACTATTTTATATACAAAATTTATTACGACATAAAAGTCAAGGCTTTTAATAAAAACTAATTTAAATAATAAAACCACCTATTCCTTATTATCATATTGTAATCGTATAATTTATTTAAATGTATATCCCTTTAATTAATATATGTTTTGTTATTTCTTTTCTAATCTGTATTGCCATTGAAAGATGAGCGTTTTTTTATTCTATATATTTAATTGTTAAATATACACTGAGAAAAAAAACTACTAAAGTATAAGTTGAATTAATTTGTACGGGTATTGATTATTTTACTATATAATATATTAATTTTTATCAGATTTGCAAGAGTACTATTTATATTGCAAAATTATATTTAAATTTTTCTCCTTATAAAATTAGAAATATTGCGGTTCAAATACATGATTTTGCATTTACAAGGTAAAATGTAAAAAATTATATATACGTATTAATATTATAAATTGTAAATAAAACTTATATCGTGTAACATGTCTGTAACCGATGTTAATATTGTAAATATAACTATGTTTTATATAAATAGGAAAATAGAAAATTATACAATTCGAGAATATACGTTTTATTTATTATATTTTATTTTTATAGACTAGCTATTAGTTTTATCAAACGAATGGCTTTCATTGCTTGGTTTAAATTATGACAAAAGGATAATCCGAGTCATTGAATTTTATGTTGCGAAAAAATGTCGTATTCAGGAGCAAACAAAAGAATAAATTTGGCAAGGATAGCGTCGGTATACCGCCCATTTAATTTCGCGATTCTTTTCTGAACTAAAATACCCCCACTGTGTCTTACGCAAAATCTTTGTAAAGATTTCGAGAGGAAGATTTCGCTGACCCGTCTTAACTGAGTCGAACTTTCTCGAAGGTCTTTAGAAAAGTTGTATAAACTGCTATGCTACGAGTAGTATGGTCAACTCTGGGCTTCTGTCAATATTTGCTGTAGTTCGTAATTACGGAAATCTTTGCAATCGACAAAGATACGAGAGTCATTTATTTGTCATTAATAGTTGTTTTGCATCGCAACTGTACATTAAATGTTATCATTGTATTTGAACTAGTTTCAATTCATTTTATTACTAGAATTGTATAATGTCAATAGTATTCAAAGACTATTAACATTCTCGTATTGAGTAATTTATTATAATAAATATATATATATATATATATATATATATATATATATATATACTTAGGATGCAATTGAATATCATATATACAGAGGAAAATGTCATTTGATCAAATTTAACACGTTAATACATATCATAAAGTAATTTGTTGGAATAAAATTATATAAAAATGTTTGATAATGAAGTGGTATTTTGCTATCTTCATGATTGCTGCTGCGCGTCTGTGAGCGTGATGTATATATTAGCGATCCTTCGTACCTATACAGAGACACGCGTATCGTCCAAGTTATAAATGTGTGTCATTCAGATATCTGACATCGTAACTGTTAGAGTTCCCCTATTCGAGCCGCTGATCTAATTTAATTGACGCTCTAATAGCGAGCCAGTGCGACTGTTACGCATCCAGTTTAGGCCACACGGAGAAAACAAGACAGAGAAGAGAGGGACATTTAGCGGCGCTGCCGGCAACTGAAAATATAAGGGTGCTTGGCTCAGAGACGCATAGGGTGAAGACAATTGAATTTCATGGGGGTTTGCCCGCTTAACCAGTTAATTGGTTTGTTCATATTGAGTCAGAATTTCCGTTTCCGCTACGGGACACCATCTTCCGATTATTATTCATAATTATACAAAGTAAATATAACGCGGTTGATATTCACAGATCGTCATACGTCTGAAATACACTTGTATTAGTATTTTAATGAGCAACCAGACAGAATAATCAATTAGTATATCCAGCGTACAGCATTTTTCCGAAAAAAATCAAACAAACGAATTTCCGGTCTCGGAAATTTCATGAAAATCCACAAATACAATTTTTGAACATCATTAAGTATTTAAAATGTAAGATTGTGGATTCAGTTAATTTATTAAGAAAAGTTAAAAATGAAAGTTAAGTTGAGTGAAAGGAGGAAAGAAAGAAATGAATTCATTCTAAATCAGAATTCACATGCTGTTAACCATGTTTCATTTCTTTGCGTCAACTTGACTTGGAACAAGTATTACGAAAAAATGATTAATAAATGATTACTCGCTGGAGAGATAAAACAGTAATGAATTTTAGTTGGCGACCCTTTGGTACTGCTATCCATGTCAGGTTTTACACTTTACTCAACTGTTTCGACTGAAATTCATTCCGGAGTAACCAAAACTCGCCCCGTTACGACTCTCTGATGAAGCGAATATTTAACTTTCACGGCTTGAGGTTAAAAACACCGAACCCTTCTAGCTGTGGTTTAAAAACTTTTCCAAGTACACGTGCAGGAATAATACAGTGGTATCCACTTGGTAAACTTTCAGCATTTCTTTCTTCACTATATTGTCTATATAAAATAATAAAAACCATTTTTTGTCACATTTTAGTTTTTAACTACTATTCTGCCGTTATTTCTATATATTTAACAATTGTTACTTTTAAGCAACATTAATATTCCGTTATATGTTAGATAAACTAGAAATTAATTTTAATTCTAAGCATATATTCAAACATATAAGATTAAGGTATTGTTAATAACATATTTCTATATTGTATTGTATGACATGATCAAATCGGATCCTGAGCTTATAACATACTTTAATAATATTCTGTATAACGAGTATTGTATTAAAAATATTTCAATGTATTATATGTTTAAATTTATGATATTACGATTAATATTGATCATTTAATGTTATATATTTTTATATATTTTATATAAAAAAATTAAAAAAAATACCTATAAACTATAGATAGGCCCCGGAGGGATTCGAACCCTCGATCTCCTGTTTACTAGACAGGCGCTTTAACCAACTAAGCCACGGCGCCGGTGATGGGACGAGTCGAATAATACTTTCTTAAATTGAACGCTAATAATATTTAGATTATTTCTATATAAATATTTACCAAAATAAATCGAATACATTTATTTTTATTCAAAATTAATTACAATTTAATATAGCAGTAGTACTGTAACATTATGTAGGTTAATTTATGATATTACCGAACATGTATTAAAATGCATTAATATTAGATTATTTTGTTTAAATGTATTATTTATAATTATAAATTTTATTTATAAGAATGTATTTAATAATAATATTTATAATATTAATCACTATTTTATTAATAGACAATGTTCACGCACGGACGTATAGTTTATTAAATTTTTCTTTGCATTTTAATATAATCTTGTAATTGATATTCTATAAATGATAATGTCTATTATACATATATATAAGTTTATTCGTTATAAACAAAATTCTATATTGTACACAAATACTAAATCGGTCAACTTAAAATATAAACATATTATAGTATTTGTATAATATTCAACTCTAATCTTATAATATCTGAATAGTGAATAATATTTATTTATAATATTTGAAAACAATATTAAAATACTTCGGAATATATTGTTTTTTGTAAAATGATAATAAAGTCGCGGACAAAGTTTTTAACATTATTTATATTTAAAGTCGTTATTATGAGTGCGTTCTTTAATTTACTGTAAGTATTGTGGATGGTTATGCATCTTTATCGAACTTACCGAATAATAAATTTCCGTGTTTATTGACGTATTATTTTTGCAGTAACAGTAAATTAAAGAACTCAGCCTTAGTGATGTGTATTTTTAATATTTAATTGAGACTTAGTTTGTTAAACAGATGGAAAAAATTACTGGCAAAAATTTGGCCAAAATTGTTGATTCGAAGCATGTATATATATTAAATCTTAAAATACTTTTGTTGATATACAGAAATTTATTCATAAAACATGAATAAAAACATCAACGTTTTAAGGTAGTTGTGCTAACACTTGATTAGTGAATTTAAATATCATCTTTGTAAAATTATTAACTTATTTAAAACTCAACTAAACCACTAAATAAAGTTAATCTAAACAAGAAAAACGTTCATTTCGCTATAATGTTCATTTCTTTATGTGATTAATTGATTATTTGACTTCAGTTGTTGTACTGAAACAAAAAAAATTGTATTTTGTTTTTGAGTTATTCGACATAATATATGTCATTTTTCTCATTCTCGTCATAAGACGTTTTATTTAGGGCAACTTTGAATCAAAATATCTCTGCTTTGAGACACAAGAATCACTTCACATTTTATTAAACAATCGGTAATGTTATCAATATAATATATATATATATATATAAATAAAACAAAATCTGTTATTTTTGTGAAAACGACATAACCGCCTTAATACAAATTCTACCACTCCTGTTATAATAGTAATGAATGATACTAAACATTGGAAAATAATATTAAATTTTATAAATGTATATAATTGTAAGCAATAATACTGTATTGAATATAATATTCTAATGTCAGAGTGTGTATATATACGCACATATATACATGTCGGTGCAAATGAGGAGCACCCCATTGCCGTACGGGGTTTGGTATTTTAGTCTTCAAATGGAACATTCAAAAGCTCGTGCATTTGGGGACCATCCCCAAATAC
>JABFQC010004360.1:0-12780 GCA_022817085.1 Psilanteris sp. ZL-2020
GTGTATGCACTGAAAAAAAAAATCTTATACATTTGACTATACTAGACGATAAAAGCAGGAAAAGTGAGCAAAAATGACATATTTTTAGAATTTTCTGACCATAATTTATCCTATTATTTATATTTTTGCCTATTCCTCCATTTTTATTTTCTAGTTTGATAAAATGGGTACAATTATTTTATTTGCCATGAAAAATGTTGATCATCGTTAGCCATGCATAGCCCATTCTAGCGTCGTTTGTTAATTTCTGTCGAACAAAATTTGTTTCCATTGCCTTCCGCGACGAATAGATACGGATATTATGTTTTCGCGAAATAAATTGCTTCGGGAGTAGACGATCTCGAAGAGACGCGTTATCTCTTCGCGCGGAGAATGTGTTTGCGGGAAAAGTTGCGCATTTGCAAGGCAATATATTTCCGAGTGTTCGCGATTCGTATATAACTGCTAAGTACGTTGCATTTTTTATATAAATACGTTTTTCCAGCTTTTTAAGGTTTCGAGGAAGATGCGGTTTTAAATTGTGTATTTTATTGCATTTCGTGTGCGATGCAAACGATTGCGCGTTTTGAGTTATTCATGCGTCGAACGGTTTGGATTTAAAAGGGTATTATGTGCTTTTGGAACCAAACTTTTGCGTAGAAAAGATATTATAATTGGAATCGTTTTTTTATTTGTTTGTATATTCATCGCATTCGTTAAAATTATTGCTTGATTTGAAAAGTAGACGCTTTATATGTCAATTCAAAAACCCTTTCGAATGAGCTCCGAAAGGGATTTTCGTTCGCTGGAAAAGACTAACCTTTTCGTAATTGGCGTACTTCACTTGAACATTTGATTATGGGTTGACAGAAAAGGACAGTAGTTTGAATCCGATATTTATATATAAATATAAAAGATTCTGTTGTAATAAAATACCTTAATGATGAACAATTTAAAATAATATACAATATTCGAAATAACAAGTTAACCTCCAAATATTAAACAAAAATTGAATGAAAAAGTATTCAAAAATACATACTAATTTACACGCATGAATTTCAAGTATACCTTTGTTTCAAACAATGTTTTAAATCAAGAAATCTTTTTGTACAGTTACATATTGTAACTGGATGGAGTACACTCCGTTTTATGAAAAATTATTACAGAATTGAGAAAAGACAGTAATAATTTAATTTTACTAGTAATATCTTTTCAGTCAAAAGTATCATCTGCCCTTTTATTATACATCTTTTTAATCAAGTATACAATTTAACAAAAAAGATGTTGGTTTTCGTTAAAATAATAATTTCTACATAGAAAAAAATTGTCATTTTTGATACGTAGCCAAAACAAGAGCATAATATATAAACAAACCATCCTATCGTTATATGTTGACAATAAAGTTGTTTAATATACGGAGAAAAAAGTATAGTAAACATTTACTATACTTTACTATATAGAATGGTAGCTTCATTTAAAACTTCGGTTTTTTATAATATATATATAATAAACTACAAGTATTAAATATATAATGACAAACTGTCACCGTGTATAAATTATACCATAAATACACAAAAATATAAATAAACGAATATATAGGTAAATTAATAATTATAAAATTAAATAAATAAAGTTTGTGGTAATGCAAGCCCAAAAACATGTTTTTTATAATTTAATGGAATCTATATGATTAAACATATTATGAACTTGACAAATTTTATTATAAAGTATGGTAAAATTGATCAGGTTTGTAATATTGTTTACCATACTTTATGGTAAAATTATAATTGGGTGCATAATATTTTATTCATAAATTCTATTAAATTCTAAAAAACACGTTTTTGTGCTTCCCTTACTATAAAGTATGGTAAATTTTAAGAATACTTTTTGTCTCCATGTAAGTAAATTTCAGGTTAAAGGTTGCCAACTTTATTGTCAAATTCAGATACTTGTATTTACTGTTGATATATCCGCTCTTTTAGACAAGACAATTTTTTTCTTTATAAGAGTGCGTCCGACTGCGCACGCAGAAAATTGTTGCATTAAAATGATTGAAAGTTCAGTAAATATTAATAACAAGACAGTAACTCACGAAAAAAAACAAAATTTGACTTAGAAATTACCGAAGTTTTCAGTAAACATTGATGAATGTTTGTAAATATATACCCAAAATTCATCAAAGTTTACAGTAAAAGTTCGGTATTTTCTTATCGAATGTTTGTTTTGTCCGTAAGTTACTGTGCTTTTCATAATATTTACCGAACTTTCAGTCATTTTTAACGGAACATTCTTCTGCGTATAGAATGACCTCGCCAGGGTCGCGGGCGATTTACTTTCGATTAACGCGCGGTTCCATGCAT
Source organism: Psilanteris sp. ZL-2020 (assembly GCA_022817085.1). Classification (NCBI taxonomy): domain Eukaryota; kingdom Metazoa; phylum Arthropoda; class Insecta; order Hymenoptera; family Scelionidae; genus Psilanteris; species Psilanteris sp. ZL-2020. The sequence goes on from JABFQC010004360.1 coordinate 2,340, forward strand.
TAAACCCATATCGGACGACACTCGTTCCGCAAAATGATGACTAAATATGACGCGAGGAGAACAGGCAGTGAAACCGTTACGGTGGTGTTATGATTCGGTGCAATTATGTTATTACTGAAGTAGAAGCTTACGCAGCCCAAAATAGCGTGAAACGTTTTGTCGAACCATCGATTGGCTCCAAGATGTCGCGAGCCCCCTCCGTGTAATGCTTGATGAAGCACATTCGCGTAATCTCGATCGCCGATCCATCGGTCTTCCTTTTTCAACGGATTGTTGAAAGTCGCGGGAAGCGCATCGTCATCGATGCACACCACGCAAAGGCACCTTTCCAGCAGTTCCAGATTGTGACGATTGCGCTCGTCTGCGCATGACGAAATTTGTGTTTACATTTCAAAACGTTCGATTAAAAATGCATGGCACGCTTCTTTGTTTCAAAACCATTGTCCCGTAAAAAATCACATTTTTTGCTATATTAATTGTACAATTTTGTCGGCAAATTATGTTATCGCGCGACGTTTATGGCGCGGAGCGGGTTGCGTTGCAACGGATGTATTGATATGTTTGTAATATTTTATACGTACGTGCACAATATATATATACACGGGTGTACGCGTTAAAGCAAAGAAATAGACGATCATAATCGGGAAACAATGCATTTGGGTGCGCGTAAATCAGTAAATGATTTCGTAATGTTATTTAATTGTCGTTTAACGGTGTTGTCGTTTGTAATGTGTTATTATTATTATTCATACTTTTTAAATTACGTTATGAAAAAGTGATTGTAACGTTGACAGTCCGGATTACAGAGTCTGAATTGTTCAAAATTGGATTGTTATTCCAATAGTGTTGAATCTGAATTAGGGCAAAAATCTGAAATTGTGTTAAGGTATAGTTGTGCTGCCACTCATCGTGAGTCTATATAGTTAATGACTTTTGTAATTGTATCCTTAAAATATTCTAATGCATTCCTTAGGAAATACCAAAATACTTATTTAAAATTTGAGTAAACAATCAAATACTCTTAATTCAAGCAAAAAAAGTTCATATTTGATAATTATTTTATATAATTATAATTAATAACGACAATTTATACAAGACATTAAATATCGAAGTTAAATTTGTAACATTTCTTTGAAAATGTCGAATTTATTTATTTTATTCAGTTCTATTTTGTTTTCATTATGAACATAATTATTCGTAATCTACAAATTTGAATTCCAACTCCTAAAATTACAGTTCAGAATTATACAAAGAACAGTTTCAAATGCAAAACTCACGGCATTTCAAGAAAAAAAAATTAAACTGTCAACCTGAACAGTTACAGTTCAATTAATTTTGTTCAGTTTAGATGAATAATTATTTGATTATACGAATAAATCGTGCATATTGCTTACTCTTTATTAACTCCTCTCTGGCTTTGGCCCAAATAGGTCTTTTGGCAGTCGTTAGAATACCTATTGGTGGCGTTCTGGGGTCGGGCTTAGTTTCCATGATAGACAGGATTTGTTGGACAAGCTCGGCTTCCGTGATTCTACCTCTGTCAGAAGCCCTGACGGGTACGTTGTAAAACTGCAAAAATATTCGGATTTATCCTAATTTGTCAGCGATTATTGAAAGATATTAATTATGAAAATAATTCATTGCAAACAGTCGGGAGGAGTTTTGTCACACTTATATATATACACTGAGAAAACAAATATTTAACAATTTACTATATATTATATCAAAAGTGGACGATATTTGAAAATACAATATTTTTCACGTATTTTCACGTATCATCCAGTTTTGATATATTATGTAGTAAATTCACTGTAAAAACAAGTGTTCTGAAAGTGTTTTTCAAACGTTCCTATTTATTAAAGTGTTCTTTAATACTAATGTTTGTATACATCCAAATAGAACGTTTTAAACGTTTTTAAAAAATAACGCTTATAAGTGTTCCAAAAAGCTTCAAAAACTTTTTCTACGGAATACTTCTTTTTGCAGTGTTTTTAAACATTGTTTTTCTCAGTGTACAGTCAGAGAAAAAGTAATATATTCAGTAAATTTAACTGAGTTTTCAGTAATGTATAGCCATGACTGAAAATAATTAGTTGGTCCAACTGAAAAGATTAGATATTTTTATAGATATGGTAGTCAATTATGATACTTGAATTAACAAATTCAGTCAATTTTACTGAATATTTGAATTGTTTCAGTTAAAAATGTCAATTTTGGCTGCATTACTACTTAAAATTATAGTTATTTTAACCAAAACAGAATCTCACGGTTAATTTAACCGAATTCGATGGTTATGATACTGGTTTAACTAAAGTTTTCAGTATATCTTACTAAGTCCTTTTTTCTTAGTGTATATACGTATAAACACACACAGGTATATATGTTGGAGGATGAAGAGTGAAAAGGGGTGATCGTGACTCAATAATGTACATATTTCCTCAACGTCGACGGTGAACTTCCTACATAGATTTTCCGGTAAATTGACGAAAGTTTCGATCTTATGTAAAGTAAAATATTATTCCACGTATTGATCTATAAGTGATATTAGTCGGTCTTTAGGCACGGAATTTTATATTTATAGGGACAAAAAGAAATTATTAAAATGAAAAGCACCTGAATTTTTTAAACACTGTGAAATACTTTTTTTTATTATTTCCCTGTTGGTATTTATAGCGCATAAATGCATAACTGTTAGAATGCACTGTTGTTGGAAATAATAAAATAATTCAACGAGTAAAAGTTACTCCAAACTGTAAGACGGCCTTTTTATTGTGTGTAATTTTAAAGAAATCAAATATTGTCAGACATTTTATTCAGCATAATTACGATTCTGGAATGTAACTATTTTAAATGTAGTTGTAGAAAATTAATGAATGATTTGAAAGACGAAAAATAAAACAATATGTAGGTTTTTTATATACATTTTCTTTTATATTATTATATTTTATAATATTATAGATTTTCTAAAGGGAATCTTCATTCTAATTAAAAATAAAACAAATTGAATATAAATTAAACTGTTTATTCTATATTTTTTTGTTTATACAAATTTTTAGAAACTTATTCTGTTAAATGAAATTAATAAAAGTCGGACAGCGAAATGTATAATCTATTATAATGAAGATATTCTGTCAAATGAATTAATCATTTTTTTCCATCTTCATTTATCAGTTATATAGACGAAATTAAATATAGTACAATAAATATAAAAGTGCATTTAGTTTCTTTTCACACAATAGCTAGTATAAGGTTGCGAAATTGCGAAATCATTAATAATATGAAGCATTTTATTTTTCACTCAAACGATTTCTGGTTGTATATAAACTAAAAATAAAAATTAATTTTAATATTTTAATTGCATTAGCAATTTCAGTTATGCATTGATAATAAATATTTGTATAAATATTAATAAAATATTATTAAAAATGTAATTGATTGACCAGATATTCAGGATGTATAGATAATATATGATATTCTTTTAAATATATTATACATATTGAAAAGCATATATTAATAAACAACTCCACTTTTGGCATTCCAAGGGTACTTCGAAGAATAATTATGGGATTATTATATATACCTTTAAAGCAGCTTGTATTATAAACTATATTATATTTTTATATATTTTATATAGAAACTTTATTGTATTTTCCATTCACTCACATATATATATTTTTTATGATACACTGAGAAAAAAGTTACAGTATAAATTATTATAGCTTCTGGCATTGGTAGACTAATTCAATAGATGTATAGAAAATTATTATACCATAATGACATCTTTTTATATTTATACAGCAAAATTTGTTATATACATTGAGAAAAAAATATAATAAAAGTTAGTATTTATATAATAACTTGGGGACAAGTGTGCAAATTTAGTAATTTATATAACAGAAATAAAGTAAATTCAATCAATATATTACTATTTTCGACTATTTTAAATGATAAAATTCACTATATTTGCACACTTGTCCCCACGTTATTATATAAATAGTAACTTTTATTATATTTTTTTTCTCACTGTAGTATAATAAAACTAGAAGGAATGTTGACACATATTTGCTATATCATGTAATAAATATTGTTTTAATGGTATAGTATTTTTCGTAAAATATCCTCGGATTGTCAAAATTATAGTAATTTATATTTTTTTTCCTATCAATAGATATAAATATATATACTATATTTATTTACTTGATATTATGAATCTACATTAATGAAATTTTATTTTTATCATATCTAATTTTATTATTTTTAGTTTAATTTAATTTGTGTTTGTTTTAAAGAATTATAAAAATAATTTGGAATCAATTCGCAATAAATATTTGTATGTAACATATATATATGTATATGTATATATATATATATATTAATATACGTCAACGGACGTGATCATATTTTCATAAACTAATCAAGGAGGTTATTAACGCGATGAGAAAATGGCATTAAAATAATAACGTAACACCCCAAAACGGGTATATTGAATAAGGTTTCACTAACCTGATTATGGTGGACTATAATGAAATGATCGCCAGATGTCGCTCTGTCAAGGAGTATATGTTCGTCCGTAACTTTTCCAGCTCTGCGGTACATTCGGAATATTTGGTAATGCTGCGCCATGCAAAGTGGTTGCCAAGACTTTCCGTCCTTTGACTTTACCTTTTCCACCTCCAGCTCGGCTCTGCAAGTTGCAAGTTCGAAACGATGAAATTCAAGCCTCGAAATCACGCAAATCGAACAAAGCAGACGATGAAATTAATTTTGACTGTTAAATGTAAAAGTGACAGTGGAATCGATCGAGTCGTTTCCTGCGCGAAATGATGCACGCTGGGGGCAACGAAGAAAGCTTGCTCCCCAATGAGTCTCTTTATGTTCACTTTCTATGGATCTTACAAGCCGGATTTCCTTTTCGAACAAGCGCGTCTCACGTCAAATTGATTCAAGTGTGGCTTCTTTTTATCCCTCGGATGCAGTTGAGCATATTCAACGTTTGAGTTTACCTTAAGAACGAATTTCGTCTGGGATTAGGTTATCAATTTCATTAACCAAAACCCTATGCTTATTGTTCACATTCGACGAAGTCACGAACAAGCGTCCAAACTGTTAACCAGTTTCGCTTTAAAATAGTTTTCGTCCAAAATTTCCGTGCTCGTGTTTAAATTGAAACGCAACGGTGTGGTGTTGTAAGCAAATTTTGCATTCATAATAAACCGTCGGGGGTAAAGAATTACAGAATTTCGTAATTGAGTATGTTTAAAGTGTATACACTGAGAACAAAAATTCATCAAAAATTACTATACGTGTGACAACGCGGACCTAAAGACAAAATATGTATCATTATTTCATAGAATTTATGATCCAAAATATTATGCAACTGAAAATTTTTACCATACTTTACGGCAAAAATGCTAATACTTGTAATAATTACAGATAATATGGTAAAACTAATTAAAAATAGAGCAATTTTTATGAGAACTTTTTTCTCAGTGTATATTTATAGTTGACAAATTATGATGCTTTTCATTAATACAAACCTGTCAAGCGTTTCTTGATAATTCAGGAGTTCAGATAAGAATCTTGCAAGGAAGACTGCGGCTTCGCGTTGATTAGCAAATTTTTTTGGTCTGGCTGCCAACCCGGGGTTACTGTTTATTGGAAGAGCCAAAGGAATCGATAGATACATGTCATTTAACCACCAATCGGTCGCCTGTAATGCATTAAATGAATACAATTTTTTCATGTTCATATTTTTATAGTTATGTAGGTTTTGTTAGTTTGTGTATACTCAGAAAAATTAAATGTAGAAATTTGCTATTTATAAGACTGATTTGGAGATATTAAAGTAAAAACCTAAAAATTACTGTCTTTCCTTGTAAAATTGTAGTTTTTCATACCAAAGTTTCCTCCTATTTTTTAGTATAATTCTATTATAAACAGTAATTTGTAGAATTTTGTTTTAATGTCGCCAAATTAGTGTTATAAAGAGCAATTTTTTGAGTTTAATTTTTCTGAGTGTATAATGTATTTGGACATTCATATATGAATCATTTAAGTCTGTATGAGGGGTATGAATTGTTTTACAAATTCTATAATATTGTTTAATAATGTTATATTTTTTTACAAGAATGGAATGTGAGAAAATGTGTGACTGTATAAATTGTGCATAAATAATAATACACTGAGAAACATTTTTATTACAATTTACCGTGGCAAAACAGTACTTTGATTCGATGTTTGTCAACAAAGAATGATTACCGTTAAAGCACAGTAAAAATATAGGGAAATCTAAGTAATGTTTACGATAATTAGGAGTAATTTTTACGTGTTGACAAACATCGCATCATAATACTGTTTTGGCTCAGGAATTTTAGCATTATACTAAAAAATAGAAGGAAACATTGGTATTATGAAAAACTGTATTTTTACTTTAATGTCTCCAAATTAGTGTTATAAACAGCAATTTTTTACATTTAATTTTTCTGAGTGTATAGAAGATGTATAATAATTTTTGAAATATTTTAATTTAATAATTTGTTAATTATTGGAAATATTCCTGCATTCCTATAATTTATAGTAATTTTTAATATACCATTTTTCTATGTGTAAATAATATTTTAGGCTTTTCAGTAATGCCTTTATGAAAAGTGCAATTGTATCAACCGTAAATGTCTGTTAGTTTCAATATTCACCACACTGAGAGAAATTTAATAGTAAAAATTAGCATGAATAATGGTAATTGAGCATTACGACTGAAAAATGATCATTTTTAACATGTTGCGTGTTAATTTTTAACATTTTTTGTGCGATTTTTTAACACTTTTTGTGATATATGTAAGATTTTTAACATATTTTATCCAAAATTTTAACACAAAACAAGTTAAAAATCATTATTTTTCAGTCGTAATGTTCAACTACTATTATTCATGCTAATTTTTACTACCAAATTTCTCTCAGTGCATATTTTATAGTTGTGATAATAGATGAATATATTAACAAGAACTATATATTTTTTTTAGTAAACATTTTTACTGTAATTTTCTTTCAGTGTGGATTAAACAAAGAATGCAAAAAGTATTTAGTTTGTTGATTTAATTTTAAGGAATAAAATTTTTTTTAAAATCGTTGAGAATTAATTATAATATATTCCATTTTACGATTCCCTACCCGTTTAATATTATTCGATTAAAATTAAATTTAGGCTTATAAAAGTATATTTCACTTTAAACACAGATTGATTATTTTATATTAAATTAAATATATTTTTCCAAATAAATACATGCAACTTTTAAACTTGAAAAATACTATATTAAAATCTTTTTTTTTTCCGGCAAAATACTTAACCGTTTGCACTCTCCGAAGGAGAGTTAAACGATTGTTCGTTTCTATCGTAATCCTCATTTAATGACGTGACGTGTGTCGCTCAAATTGCGCACAACGAGAAGATTTACAAATTCACTAAATGCAGTTTAACGTTCTCGTGACGCCTTTTTGTTGCACGTAACGCAATCAACAAGTAATTAACGCATGCGTTTGGGATTTTATACAATAATTTTTATAATGAAAATGGATGTGTTGACTGACGCCGCATAAACGTGTGTGGTTGTGTTTATGTATTTCAATGTCCACAATTAAGCGACAAAATTTCGTCAATTTTGACCAGTATAACCCACGCGAATCAATTCCAGCCGGAACAAATAATATAATTGAAACTTACGGCGCCCATATGCATATATATATATATATATATATTAATATATATATATATATATATTTATGCGAGTGTGTCGAGCATGACGAGAACTAACTTCGATTTCGTCGCGCGGTTAGTTTACACAATTTGAACAACGTGACAATTGTTTCTAATGAACTTAAAATCAAGCCCGCGAGTATAATTTCGGGATTATAAATAGTACAAGTGGCAGTGACGTTCGGGGTTGAAGTTTTTCTTACCTGCAATTCTAGGTCATTTGATATATGTATAACCAGTATGCATCTTTCACGAAGTGACGCTTTTGGCATAGTCGATAATTCACTGGTCTTGTATTCGTCACGAATCTAGAGCTCGGTTTATTATTTTTATCTAATATTTCTATTCCAGTGTATCATCGCTGTGGCGCGATTGTCGAGGATATGCTCGCAAGAAAAGGGAATGTGCGTCGGCTAAAAATACGCCGATAGAGAAATTGTACGAACTTTTCTTTAAAAGTTAATAAAACTGATGGTAGAATTTAATTTCGTTGGTATTGATAATTGAAGGTAACAATTATTGTAATTATTGAATAACCAACCTCTCAAAATTAAAAATTTGCAAATAATTGAACAGATTTAGTCATTTTTTTTCTAAAATAATTTTTTTCGAAAATTATACTCCCTCAAATTAAAAAGATTGTACACCATGAATTATGCGAAACAAATTGTATTAAATTATACCCAATATAATGAACACGTTATGATACTATATATGTACTTTTATTAAAAGAATATACACGCACAGAAATATTTTGTAGATACAAACAAATTTCGTTTCATTCAACAAAATATGATTCAAATTCGATCATTTTGTCATATTGTTGATGTTTTTTATTTGAATCAACGCACTAATTTTGTAAAAGCATATTAAACGTTTCAGTAAAATTGTAAATATTTACAGAATATTTTATTGAAATCATATACTTTACAGACAAATTGACAAAATACCCATATAGAAAATAATAAATGGCCCAGTACTGGGCCAGCACCAAGTACCGTTAGGTGACCGTTCATTAAGACGGTCGTCCGACCGTTGGAGTGAAACGCCAAGGGACGCTGTCCCAATTAGTTCCTATGAAGTACATGAGTTCAACCAAATATTTCGTAAATATTTCCGCTTTTATTGAAACGGTTAATGTGCGCTTTTACAATATTAGATTGTTGATTCAAATAAAAAACATCAACAATACGACAAAATGTTCGAAGTTGAATCACATTTTGTTGATCTGACAAAACTATATTTGTTTAGTTAAATAACAACAAAATTCTATGTTGAATGAAACAAAAAAAAACTCATAAATGAAATCGCCCGATTTCAACTACTTTTCTACAAACAATAATGACAATTCTCTATATAAATCAAACTAATTATTAAATCAAATTTTTATCCATGTCTTCCACGTCTAAATTTCCCCCCGTTTTGTTAGTTTTCATTTTTCCATCCCTCGCGACTAACCGATCAAAATAATAAGCTCGAGCACGCGGTTTGAGCCTCGATAAGTTACGCATCTTTCAATTATTAGAATATGTAAGATCCCTTACAATTGCACATCAGAATAAACGCAATTATTAAACTAATCGAAATTCGTGGCATTGCAAAATATAGCTGCGTTAGCGTTACGCGAGTCATATCGTACGTGGTTGTAGTCTTCAGCAACTTACGAACGTAACACAGAATACCCTTCTTTTACCTCTTTCTCTTCTTTTCTGTATTTCGTCACAAAGCCAAGTGCATCCACTCGACTAAAGAGGTCTTTCAGTTTTTTGTCGTGTCCAAGTTAAATTATACAGCTGCTTTTGCTTTATATTTCTTCACAGGCACACACTTTTCATTAATGCCGAACTAGTCAAATATTTAGAAAAAAAATCACCTTAACAATTTAAATCTATTTGTCGCGGGAGCTCCGACTGAATATACCTTTGTCCGTTTCTTTAAGACCCGTCCTTACTTGTTTTCCATTGCAAGGTGCACAGGCGACGAGATTTCATGCTTATTATGAGTCAATTTGATGTAACGAGATTATATTTCAAAGTTCTCGCGCCGAGTATGTTCAATAGAATTCGAACTGAAAAGTTAAAGAGACGTCGAGAGTGAAGTACGAAATGCGTATTGCAATATTGTATAAGTCAGGTTTTTGGAATTAAATTTTCAAGCTGAAGACTTCAGTCGTTTCAAGAACGACACTTTTTTCTGTTGGAAATACACGTGGTGATTAAAATGTCGATAATTTTGTGAATCATAAAAGAATATTTATTGAAATTAAATGTTAAACCTAAATGTTATCTATAATGACGTAGTTTAAACAGTCTTCATTGCTTTTTATATATTTTTTTAAAAAAAATGATATATCCTACTCTTTGTATGGAGAACTTTTACTTACTTCAATCTTCATGTTTGCTGTTGTATAGTTTTAAGAAAACGTGTGTATATCTGTACGTAGAAATCTTTATATAACGACGATGTAAAGTTTGCAAAATTAAAATGCAATAGGTTTTAAAAATAGTAACGGTGACTATAAATAAAATAGTTTTTGATATTGTTCGGAGCATCATAAATGCTTGATTACTGTCATAAAACTACAATAATTACATTCACTTTTTATTTAATCCAATCTAAGTTAGGAACTCGTAATGCAACGTTTATATATTTTTAACAACGATATTCCCTTATTTTAATACGGTATAATTT
>JABFQC010004361.1:0-12779 GCA_022817085.1 Psilanteris sp. ZL-2020
CTGTTACATTAAGTAAATTCTATAAAAATGATAAAATGTGCGTATACACGAATAATAAACGTATTGAATAAATTAATAAAAATATAACGAAATTTGCAAGATCTGTCAAAATCGATTGAAGAACCACCTTGAAAAAGGGATTGAAAAAGGGAATGGAAAAAGGGAATTCTACCAGAGTCGAAATACTCTAATTACTCTAATTTAAACCTTGAAACGTCTAAAATTTCCCGTTTAGGGTCAAATGGATTCAAAATTAGGTTCTATCAAATAACACGTTAAAAATAAAAAAAAAGTACGAAAAACAGAAAAAAGTATAATTTTGAATAATAAAACATTTTATTTTTTAATAAGATATGTTGACATACCCTCTTTGTATATGTCGTCATTCTGTACAAGGTACAGAGAGAAAACGAGAGATGGCGACGCGTACGCACTGATGTGCGGGCGCCCTAACGCCGCGAACCTCGCGAGACCGCCAGACGGTAGTTCGTGGCGCGCCGACAGATGGCGAGCGCTTTCTCGCAGGCAATCGGACCGGCCGAGACCTTATATCTCGCGACGCACAACCAGCTCAGGCAACTTCGGTCTGGTATTGGCGACCGAAAGCAACAGACCGTTGCTCTCAACAGTGAATAAACGGTCAATTCAGAAAACGATACAGACTTCTTTTTAACAACAAAGGCTACCCAGCCTTTGTTTACCCTTTTCTTTTTCAGCTGATGCTGGTAGACCATTTACCTCTTTAGCGAACAACCGCTCAAGGAGGCTGAGTGGACCACCATACACGATCGTCTAACGAGCCCCCTCGCTCTCAAGCAGACAACCGCTCTGAGGACGTCCTCTCCCCTAGCGGACAACCGCTCGTAGAGGAAAAAGGGAAACAGCCACAACACTACACATCTTGCTCAAGCGGACCTCCGCTCTGAGTGCACAAAACTCCTCTCCAGCGGACACCGCTCCGAGAGTGCATTTACACGGTTCCTCATCTAGCGGCCAACCACTCATGAGAACTCGCGCAAGTTTGCCGCCGAGAACAATCTCGGTCACACGTCCTCCGCTGCCAAAGAGAGGGCGTGTAAAGGCGCAAACTTCGCCAAATCCAAAAGGCACGAATACAATTATTAGTTTCGCGACGCGACCGGATAACGCGTTACTTATACTCTCTTACGAGCACAACACTCCTCTCTTCGCGAATTGTATCGCTTGAAAAAAGGAACGCACTTGGGTATTGCCAGATAGCACGGTCGTTTTCCCCGTAAGAAAACAAAAGGCGCAATTATCCAAAATTGCCGCCGAGCTTTTTCGGTCGTCCTGAAACGGTAGACAAAGGCGCAATACGCCGAGGCGAGCCTTACAGCACACCGTATTAAATTTTGTTTATTTTATTTACATCGGTACAAAATAACACGCGACAATATAAATATCTACTGTTAAAAGTTTAAAATAATAGGTTTATTATCTTTGAATTATTTAATAATCTTAATAAAATAAATTCATAAGAAATAAAATAACGTAAACTGTGTAAAGTTTGAAAAGAGGCTTAAAATTGTAATATCAAATCTGGAACCTATTTTCAATCTCTTTAACCTAAACGGGAAATTTTAGACGTTTCGAGGTTTAAATTAGAGGCTACATTACCTTTAACAATTTTGAAGCTAAATTTTTAGGGTCAAAATAGTGTTAAATTTCGACTAGGGTAGTCATCAACGCCAAGATAATTTGAATAGTGAAAACCGAGAAATGCTTTTCCTGCAAGAGCAGACAGTGAAAAATAGTCTTTAATACTAAAACAATAATACCAAATACACTTGTTATACCTCGAAGTAGAGCAGGCTGATGTACTCGCACCAGTTAATAAAAACGGAGATCCAATCAACTTCTAAATAACAAAGTGACCTTGCAATCTCAAACCCCGGAAGACAACGCCTAAGAGGAAACAAATGAAACGAAGTCCAGAAGATCGAGGAATTTCTGACTAAAAATCACAGAACATAATGTGTTGACCAATAATACCATTCTTTGTCCGTCCAGGCCCTTCCGTCAGGGTGTAAGGAAGAATAATTAATCAGTCGTTTTAATGGCTAAGCTAAAATTAGTCGTTTCCACGACTACTACCATGTGGGTAAAACATTTTTAGGACTCAATTTTTAATAGATCTTATTGAAAAATATATCGCTTAATACACGTTAGCCGAACATTACATATTAACTATTACAAAGAAACACCTCAACTATTATTTGTCTAGAAAACGATTAATTATTAAATAATTATTAATTAACCACCTGGAAAATTGAACTGACACCTTACTGTGAAATTTAATACAAAATTTAAGACAAATCTTAAATTTTAATATATAATTATTTATTATATCATTAAATATATTTAGAATTAATTTCAACCGCTTTAAAACGGTTTTAGCAATACTTATAATTCTATTCAGATGTTTTGACAGTACATACTTCTTTAAATATATGTCAAAATGTAGAAAATACAATTTTGTATAGCTATAACCGGTGTTACAGTCGGCTATCAACATGTTCCCGTTGCCGGTGCTGTGTTAGCTCGTATAATGTGTCAATCGTAACCTGTGTCAACTCATCTAACTGAGTCAGACTCGAATTTTCCGAGGAGTTAACATTAATTCCAAAATAGTTTTCCACTGATTTTCATGGTTTACCCTGTGGAAGTTCTATGACGGTAAATGACTGTTGCGAGTCTGCTCGATGTTCACCGGCAAGTTACTTTTATACCCCTTTCAAGGGTGTTTCCGCATTTTGACAGGTTGGATTCTATATATCTATAAACAAGGACAAAAAGGAGATTGATGCCATGAAGTATTATAGGCATCCTGTAATTCGGGTCCGCAATTCATCTCATTAAGTTCATTTTTCTCATTGTATTGGCTAATTATCGTTTTGATTGCTAGATTAGTTTTTTCCACAGAGTTGCATTGCTGTGTATAGTATGGTGTTCGAGACGATAGGTGATTTTCTCCACTAGCTGACATATAAACGACCATTATGGATATAATAATCTGCAGTTTGCCAAATCTAAGCAATAATTAATTTTTCATAAATTTGGCGACATTGCAGCGCTAGTATCTTTTTCCAATGATTTAATTTAACTCAATTTTTTAAATTTATCTAGAACGGCAATTAACTAAGAATAACTATTGGTAGATCTAGATTATGGTCGTACTAAATCTATGGCGATGGTTTCCAGGACTGGGGTCATCGATTGGCGTATACATGGCCTCGTAGTGTTTTCTGTGATTATATTTCAAGCAACTTTGGCACGATGTTATGTATCGTACGGCTTTACAGAACATACCAGACCAGTAAAACTGTTTGGCTGAACGTGCTATTGTTTTTGCAACACCAAGGTACCCTGCAATTGATACGCCGTGGTTTTCTTGTAATATATTAATTCCTTTATTTTCAAGGACACATATTGTAAAATGATCTTCTCCATTTTTTTTTTTATTTCAGTTTTACTAAAATATGTGTCATAAATAATAGCTTTATATAGTAGATTATTTTCAATTTTAAATCGGTATATGCACCGGTATTTTCTATTTTTTTGAATTTTTTCTCATACCATCCCTTGTCTTGCAGGTTGTATGATATTACTACCTGGTTGCTACTTATGATTTTGATATCCTGAATGGTATAGTATTTCATAATTATACGACTGTGATTATAAAAGTCCATTGAGATATACTGTCATGCAGTCTTTAGAATGATTTTACAAATTAAATGCAACATCACCTTCAAGTAGTGGCCTTCAAGATAAAGGCGCATTTTTCTTATACCCTATACTGCAGCGCGAACTTAATTTACAGTACTAGTATAATTATGTTCTGCATTGTTCGTTAACGTTATACTGATAAAAGCAATCACATATTCTTATTTTGTTTTTATTAATATGTTGTGTCAATACGGCTCCATATACACTGAGAAAAATTTCATTTGTAATAGATCAAAATCATACTTGTTAAAGGTATTCTTGTCAAAGCACAGATTTTTATTGTCATGAATAAAATAATTTTCTTGTCATCATTATAGTGCAAAATGTTTGACAATAAAATGTAATACAAATTTAGTTTAAAATTTTAAACAACGACTTTTAGTACCTATAATTGTACATAAAAATATAGATATATATTTGATTACAAACATGAAAAATATAATTCCATAAAACAAAATATAATTTAATGATATAATAGTTCAATTCAACACCTTAAAATTAATTTACAGTAAGAAATAATAATAACAATCAATTTTAAAAATAGTTCAAATCTTATAATTTTTTCAATGTTATCATTATATATAATTTAATTCTAATACGTATACCAGAATTATAATATAATAGTTGCAACAAAATAATATCAACCCGTGTAATTATTATGTTTTTCCTATAACCGTTACCGGAAATTTTTCTTCGTGTACGTAATGCCTAGTATCGGTTTACTTAACTTAAATTATGCATTAATTTGTGTCTTATCCAGGTGCTCGTCATGCCTACGCTTAGTAATGAACCAATGCTGACGATGTCTGGGCATTTATCATGAGACGAGACAAACATAGCTTTAATTTTTTAATCAATGAAGGCGCTGTTTGTAAATAATATTTTAAAACTTTTATAGAATTTCCCGTCGCAATTTTAGGAAAGATATAATAAATATAACGCATTCTTTTAGAACTATTTACATTAAAATACTAGAACCCAGATGGCCGAACATTTTTAAGAAACCCTTTTCGGGATCACCCGCTGGAGATGTGAAGAACGTTGATTGGATTATCCGATGATTTTCGGGAGGAGTTTCACGTCATAAAACGAAACTTCTCCACGAGATACTCGTTCAGAAAAACCCTCTTGATCTGGGTTAAACCCTTCCTGCAGCGACTCCTGTGTCGTCCTCCAGTTATTGCTACCCAATGCCCAGCTCCAATTCAAGTTGACACTTTATATCTGGCCCCAGTTGTCGCTGCTGAGCTATACATTCGACGCCTTACCTGTGCCGTGCTCCAGTCAGTAATTTCTCTTCAATTATTTCAAATATCTGATAATTGACCTTTTGAAGAAAATTAGTGATATGTTATATATCAATCGAGTTTTGCCAATAAGTCAAAAATAATCAATACGTCCTGAGATATAACTATATATCATATAGTTAAATAAATAAATTTATTTATTTATTAAACCCTTTTTACAGTGTCTCTCGTTACCTACCAAACCCTGCCCCTCACATCCGACAATTTCAGCGAATCGATTAGAATTTGCGTGGATTTAACATTAAGTAATCGTAAACAATTAGGCAATGTAGATGTTAGTAATAATTTGTTAAAGCTATTGAATCTGCGTTTACCAAATGAGAAATTAAATTTTATAATGAATGATTTTAATAAAAGCATTAAGATTAAAATAACCTTAATTCAAAATAATTATAATATTGACAACTCAATGAACAACACAACAATAATTAATAATAACTATAGTGATATAACGAATTTTATCAACGTCCCTGATTCTGGATTTAAACAATTCAAAGAATCCCTTTTTGATAAAAGATATTTGAGAACGTACTATGAAATGTTTAAATTAAAGAAGGAAAGTGAAAATGACATAAAACATAAATTGAAAAATTATAAAATATAGTCTATAAGCATAATTCAAATAAACTGTGTATAATTGAGTTTCAGCATTCATGATTTATAGTATCCCTTTAAACCAAAACCTTGAAATACGGGACAAAAGATATTGATTTTTGTTAATAAAAGTCAATGTCCTTGCCTGGTATATGTAACGAGGTAACAGTATATATTAAATTGTTTATAAATATTTACAAAGTATTGTCGTAAACAACCAAGAAATTATATTCGAATACATCCATATTAACAGTGGTAGTCATTTACAAAAAAACGCAATAATCTTAACAATAACGTTATAATTATATGTACAATAACGTTAGTAAAATATTTACATGTAATTATACTTTTGTAAATAACCCATTATTTAAAAAAAGTATAAATTAGAATATTATATACAACTACACAAGTAAAACATTTTATTAAAACTACTCATTATAGGTATCGACGACTTCATTCTGTATTAAGATTGTCTAAATAGGATAAATTCACTGTTGTATCGTTCACAGGAATGTTGACCGAATTAATCTTTAATCTTCAGCATCATCATAGGTATTAAAATGCTTGTGATTTAAAAAAAGATTCATATTTACATCAAATTAAAAAATTTAAGTTGCAAAAATTAGATCATAATTATTAACACAAAAACAAATAAAAAATAAGATTACATTTATCTTTACTATATATATATATATATACATAACAAATCAAGTAATTAATAATATTACAGCTAATAATCATTTCTGCAACTTGACACAATATTTTAATTTTATAATTATAAAATTATAGTATATACATATAATAACATATGAATATTAGTTTCTTATATTTGACATCCAATTTCCTTGTTGTTTTTTTTAGTAGTTTTTTTAAATTAAAAAATTTACAAAACAATAGTTTTATATAGACAATAGTTTTAACAATAGATTATAATTCTTTTTTAAGTTAAATTATTAAACGTATAAGCGATTAATAAATGACTGATAACTTATTGTCTAAATTTACAAATGTTTAAAGCGTCTGTTTATCAAATTTTAGTAGTAAATTAAGTTAAATTATTATATTTCTTAAAAATTAAAAATTTATATCGTGATAAAAATAAATTAAAAGTTCTATAAAGATTATTTTATTCACCACGTATCAACGCCTAAATTTTTATGTAATGTTATATCATGCTTGAACCAACAATCCACAGGTCCAATAATACTTCAGCAATTAAACTGACATTTGTAATCAATTTTATATGTTTTCCCCAAATACGTAATGAGGCAGCTGACCTAAAATTCAATTGGATTACAAATGCATAGTTCAGGTATATGCAGGGTGCATTTCGTAAATTATTGCAAGTAAACTTCGACATAAATAGGCATCCATGTAGTATTTGTACGGATATGTTTCTCTGGGTTATCGCTTCGGAAATAATTTCCTATGTGGAGACCCGGTGACAATTTAAAACAGAATCGCACAATCAGAGATAAATCTGCATTATTTCGAAAACGCTTTCAAAATTGCGACGCAAACGTATAAATTATATGCGATGCAATTTCATGTTGATATTAGGAAAAGAGGGCATTATTCATTTCTAGGCCACAAAATATTAATATTCATAAAATTTTGAATTCAATTACTCTATATATACACCTACAAAATGAACAAAATGCTATGTATATGAAATAGAGATAAAATAAAAATAATGCAGTATTAATAACATTTTTTTTAAATTAATAAATTTGGATATAATTTAAAATAACATTACTACAAATATTATGTTATCAGTATTATATATGTCAGTATTGAAACCATGTCAAACATTTATTATTTTTTAAAAATTCTTACCATGTGACTGAAATTTTATTTGTGTTATAGTTATGATATAGGTATACAATTAATGTGCACGAGAAGGCTGCATTACTTAAATTATGATTTCATCTACAATATGATATGTTACATATCACTTTTAGAAGTTATTTTATCTTTTTCGAATTTTACATTTATTATTTTATATATAAAACTGAAAACTGTAAAAATTAAATTATTTTATATTGATATTCAATAATATTTACTTTTATATAAATTTGTATAGGTACACAAATAAAAAGAAAATTCAGTCTATAAGCTGATGTGGTATAATACACATGATATAGGATCACAAAAGGATAATATTTCAAATCTTAGGAAACTTCTGACGTAATAGAGAGGGATGAAGAGGATGATGCTTTCGATCGCGTTTTTTATCTCACCTCAATTATTATGCAAAACTTTTGGCAAATAATTGAGGTCAAAGTGGCAAAGGCTCACAAGCAACACTTTGTATATTTATATACATGACTACTGTCACAATCGAGTTATACAAACATTTTATTTCTCATTTACGCTACATTAAATTGAAGTCTAGTGTAGTTTTAAAGTCATTTGTAGTCATGAAAGTGTAGTTTTTTAGAACAGTCCTCAAATACAAGAATGAATACTGTTCAGTTGAGGAAACTCCTCAAAAGACGATGCTGGACCCCCTCGGATCTCATAACATTTATGAGGTTTTGAAGAGGAGGATCGCATTCCCTCCAAAAAGCCGTCTCTGTTGAAATTTCGTTGCAAAAATGTCTAGTCCAATGTCATGACTTTTGGAACCTAAATAAATATCCTCATTTGCACCAGACAGTACGTACATATGAATATATTTACTATTTTCAAACACACTAACTACTGAAGTACGCTTCTAAAATTGTTGGCAAAAATATCTGCTGAGGGCAAATATAATATAACCTTAAAAAATTAATAACAACGATAAAGACAAAGCACAACAATGCACTGCTTCCATATCCATACCCATATCCACTAATATGGATAGGTATAGTATTCCAAAATTTGGAAGCCGTAATCATAAAAGATTTTTTATGATCCGAAAAATATTCAGGAGAACCAGAAAGAAGCATCAGAAAAATAGAGCAGCCTAAGAAATATTTACGGCGATTTGCTACGCGCACCCAGCCCAACTTATCGAAATATGGTGAGATACGTTCATTTGTGCAAATTCCAAAAATGAAACATTTACAGGAGTTAAAACATTATTGCAAATTATCATACAGATGTCTTGTTATATTAGTAAATAGTAAACAGCAATAGTCAAAAAGAGGAAACACAAGAGATAGAATAAGTTGTTTATATAATTTGATAGAAAGGTATGCCCTGCTATATTTGATCTGTCTTAATGTAAACCAAACTTTGCGGCATATGAGACACTTGGGTATTGGCACTCTAGAGATAACTTGATCACAATTCCCAGGTTTTTGACAAACTTGGAGTAAGGAAGGACAATCCAATCCATTATCACGGGTGGAAGATCGCTCTGATCAATGTGTCTCAATTGTTGTAAAGTACCCAGAAGAATAACTCTAGTATTATCTAGATTGATGTGAGACGCTTATTGATACGAGACCAGTTTACGATGAGTTTATATCACATTGAATGAATTCTTATAACACGTGAATCTCTAAGACAGGTCCATGTAAATAAATTTGGAAGTCATCTGTATATAAGAGATGTTTGGAATAGCGTAGTACAGAAATAATATCATTAATGAAGATAGAAAAAATAAGAGTACCCAGAGTAAAACCCTGAGGGACACCGCAAGAAATATCACGCCAGTCAGACAATCTACCGTCAGGAACCCTTACTGCTTGAGACCTTCCCGTCAAGTAAAACTTGAACCAATCAACCACCAAGGTGGAACATCCAAGATTAGAACGTTTCTTCATCAGCAATTCATGGTTGACTAAGTCAAAAGCTTTCGAAAAATCGAAACACATCAAAATAGTGATCCAGCGCTTATCCACGACTATGCGTGTATCATCCGTCAATCTAAGTAGGACGTTCTGGGTAGAAAACATTTTTAAAACCGGATTGAAATTTGTCCAGAAAGTCAACCTCATCAATATACTTGGAGTACCCGCGCAGAAAAAAAGTAAGGTAAATGGAAAAAAAATCAGGCAAAAATTTGGCAAAGAGGCTAGCAAGTTTTGAATACAGATAAGGCAAACTGGTTAGATAATGATCGCGTACCACATTCTTGCGCAATCGTTTGCCTTACTCATGGCCTTACTGTTGTCTGCCATGTGTCAATATATAATTAAAAAAATTATAAATATTTTTTTTCATAATATCACTTTTTATTAATTTTATTTTTTTGTTTTGCCAACTCTGCCATATTACACATTTGAGATTCGAACCGGCGTGTTTGAAGTTAGAAGACTGAATTCTAATCACTAGGCCATCATGACTTGTGGTAGTCAACACCCATATCGACTTATTGAATGCTACCATGCATACTAAGTTTCCTTTAAGAAGTTTATATAGGCGTTGACTATCACAAATCATGATGAGCTAGTGGTTAGAGTTCAGTCTTATAACTGCAGACTGACTGCAAATTTTTTTTGAAAACTTTGTTAGCCACAAATATAATTTAGTCACTATACTGTGACATTTATATATTGTTAAGGCTTATACAATTATAATAAAAAAATGTTCTTTCCTTTTATTTGGACGAACACTTTCCCAACAATTGTTCTGACGATTACAACAAAATATCGACCAATTTTAAATTCAATTACATTAAACTATAACCATCGCTACGGTCGTATAAAGCGAAGCTTTATATTCAGAGAAAAATATAAATTTTGAGAAGTACAATTCTTTCTCGAAAGAGATAATATATATTTTTATATATATTTCATTTTAATATGTGAATCATATCACCAATTAGAATTGTTGTGTTAATATCGGTTATGTTTTCCAATGATCATAGCCTTATTTGAACTTTATCCAACTTCACACAAGGCTTTATTATGTACAAGAAAATTATACAGTATCACTGAGCTGGTCATAAATGATCTGTTAATGATGTCAAGCATTTCCAGTTTCAGAACCTGAAAATAATATCCACAATAGAAGGATGGAATGCCATCCACGCCATACTGCGTTTGATCCTGTTCGTAGAACAAGTTTCTTAAATTGTTCGACCGTGATATGTTCGAAAACAAATGTTCTGGAATATTGATGGGGGAAAAATCCTTCCATAGGAAAGTAGATAAAAGATAGATAAATAGAAAGGGTGTTAAATTGTCAATATAATTAATCAGATAATTATTCATCTCATTGCCAGATAAAGTGGAGGATGAATCTCGACATTGTGATCCAACAATTCCCAGATTTAAATTCCTGTCATAATTTCCGAGAATTAGTAAAGTAAGAAGCCTGGTCCAGTTAATTTATGGTGAAGTTAGATTTGAATTTTCGTATCATGGAGTCAAGTTTATTGGGCCTTTGTTTTTCAACTGTTAGGGTCTTTATCCTGCACCGTAGTAGGACCGCCAATATACAAGTTGCCACTTTAGCATACTCTTTTTTTCTTAGCATTAACGTATCATATTACATATCAAAGAATTATAATATATCAAACCCACGTAATTGACGCGATCCGTAAAGCGTGTATAGTCGTAAAATGAAACAAAATTAAAAATAATAAAAACTCAAATAGGGCGATCGCGGTGACTATTATGTATTATGTATGCATTATTTGAATAAAAATTATACTAAATACAACCTGGTTTAGAACCTTTATTAATATAGATTGATAACGTGTTACAGAAAACTATATCAAATAATCGCACAGTTACAGATGCATAGTAAAGATTTAATAATTGTTTGTACCCTGTATTCAATCACACGTTACGTTTTTTGCACGTTCCCTGCTGTAGAGAATTGCGGAGAGTACGACCAAGGGTTACTAGACGGTAACGGCTAGTGAATTCTCTTGAGCGATAGGCCAAATAAAGAAGTGTATAGTGCTCCAAATAGAGAATGTAGAGTTCTGCCTGAGCTAGGGACCGCTAAGCAACCATAATGATTATCGTTATGATGTCCTCTCCCATCACACTGAGAGAAAAACCGCTAGCAGGTGGGGACATTTCCCTAGTGGCATCGCCACTAGAAAGTATTTTATGTAGAGTGCAAAAAATAAACGTAATAATACAATAAAGTAATAATTTTATTTAAATTTTCATTACCGAAAGGATACAAAAATAACGCATGAAATATTACAGTGTTTATTATATATATTATATAGAAATAAATCCAGTACATAAGATGTATATTTTTCACCTTACAAGTTGTTGTCAAGGCTCTGCATCTTTTTTCAAACTTAACATTATATAAATTTTCATCTTTTATATTAAAGCAGCAATTACAGTAAAAATTAAATTTTTGAACATCTCCTTGGAGTAATTAATATCTTAACCTCTATTTTTATAAAACACGTAAACAACCTAATTTCCTTTAGCATTTATTATTATTACAATTTAAAATAACAACGTATACTGACTGTCAATGATATACTAACATAAAACCACTGAAATGTTGTCTGAGCAAAAAAATTATAATGAATAGCACATCATAGCTAAATTCTGTTTAATTCTATCAACAGATACGTAAAGAGTAAAATACAATATTTATATTACTGATTTTATATACAACCCTTAATATATTAAAAAACGACCGTTACAATATGTGTAAATTATATTATCAGTTGAAATAAAATAATTAATTGTTATTAAACATTTTCCTAGAAAAAAAAACTTACAAATGATAAAGAGTTATTATTTTTAACTATGATGATCTTTATATAAAATTCATAAACCTTATAAATTTCAAATACGTGACTTTAAGATTCAAACGTTTTGCATTTTTTACAGTAAGATGATAAAATATAATGACCTGAAACGTGTTTCTCATACAATACATCCATTCAACTACTGCATTTTACTTGAAATAGGGTATATATTCATTGATTTATAGAATTAAACATATTTGATAATTTTACTTAACATAATTGTATTTATGTGTATGTACATTATATTTATTATTACGTTCTAAAATATTAACTCGTTGAAGACAATTATTATGAGGCTAAATATAAAAATTAAGAAATCTATCTTTAAAAATAATCGGAATTTTTTTCCGATATAATTATATATAGAAAATTATTTATAGTTTGTTTTTTTCAGTATAGTAAAACATTTTTTAAATAATATATGTAAATAAAGTACTTTATAACATATCTGTAATATTATATAATAT
>JABFQC010004362.1:0-12777 GCA_022817085.1 Psilanteris sp. ZL-2020
TGCATATATCGTTGAGATATTACATAATAAGTATAACATCACGGTAGCATTTTATATCAGATAATGTTAAAATTAATTTTCTGAAGTAATCAAAAGTCATTTTTTAGAATGTATACTATATAATTATAATTCTATATATATATAATTTCATTTTCATAACTTTATTTTTTAATTTTTTTTGATTAAAGAAAATGTGAATCCTCAAATTAATATTTATATTGAAGAAATATGTTAATGACAATTTTACAATTTATTATTAATATATCTATATTAATTTATTTTTTATAACATTTATTATAGCAGAAAGTAAATCTTTTACCGATTATTTGAAAATATTTTATTGGTAAATTATTTTATGGATAATAGGAAATAGAACAAATTCTGGAAACAGTCCATACATATAATGAAATATATTGATGCAATATTAAATTATGCTTCTTTCAATATATCTTAAATCTAAAATTATCTTACAATTAGATATTATAGAATAATAATAAACTATTTTACGAAAGGTATAATACAATACAAATTTGCAACAATTTTCTACTATTACTTTATGATTCTATAATATCTATAGTTATATATATTATACCATATATCTAATGTTTTCTAATTTTTAATAAAAGTATATTGTATGTAGAAAATTATTAATATTTAATATGTAAATAATAAAACAAGTTTAAGAATATTTCAGGATGTTCTGAGGATATTAAACAATAATATTGTCTATTCGTAGCGACGAGTAGTTAACTTATATATCAATACACGGAGAATGAAAGAATAGTAAAAGTTTACTACACTTTATGGTAAGGCAAATAGAAAATAAAGTTTTTCAGAATTTATTATAATATATAAACAAAAATATTATGAACCTGACAAATTTTACTATACTTTAGATAAAATTGGTCAGATTCATAATATTTTTATTTATAAATTCTATTAAACTTTGAAAATGGACTTTTTCTGCTTGCCTTACCATATAAGGTATGGTAAAATTTTACTGCACTTTTTTCTCCATTTAAAGTTAAATTTATTAAAATTTTAAAAAAATTATATTCTAATAATTTTACCCCGATGGATCAAATCTTCAATTTGATCAAGAAGAATTGTATTCTGCGATTGGAGAATACATATACACGAATATTAGTAACACGCTTGAAATTTTGTTTCGCCGGTTTTTTTAAACATTAATGCAATATTTGTGAATCATGTTAATAGTGGGGAGAATTTTAAAGCTTGAAAGAATAAATCGCGAACATGCACGTCTTTGAAGTAGATGCACCGTTATATTAAACTTCATATTTGATATAATATTTTATACAAGCTGATATATTTTTCGATTTTTCAGACCAGTTACACCAGCTATCGAAGAAAAAAGGTACATTACCTGCACGATATTCTTTCTTGCCTTATCGCTTTTGAGCAACTTGCATAAGAATGGTCACATAGTTTTTATGATATTAAGCCTCATGCACGTGCAAAGAACAAGAAGTGAATAAAGAACAGAAGTGTATGCTCGTGTAATGCGTATGCGTGTGAACAAAATTACCAGTTTTAATAGGTTTCATTGGACACAACACTGAAAACCTACTTAAAACACAATGACCAATGGTTATAATAATATATTACGGTTTATATAATAACGCAAATTTCACAATATATATATATATATATAATATTTTTTTATAATTATTGTTTAATATAAAAAAGTACATACAATTACAAATCTATATCGTTTTGCTTGCACTAAGTTAATTTTTAATATTTTTATTATTTATACATTTATAATTAATTGTAAAGTGAACTTTTTTAAATTAAACTGAAACTTGATCTATAATTTGTACTAATGCTATTTTGCAAAAAGCACCTATTTATATATGCCTGCATAATTGTGTGTGTGCATTCCACATAATTATACCCCCATATAAGTACAAAACTTAGTTGTTTGAAAAATAATTTCCATTAAAAATATTATAACGATCCTAATATAATCGCGTTGTAATTTTTTACTACAATGCACAATCCAATGAAATATTTCATTATTAAATTCATTATTGAAGCAATTAAGTTTATCCTTCATAATTTAAAAGTTATGAATCCTTTTTTCAATAGAAATTACTTATATATATATACTGAGAGAAAAATATAAAAAATATTATTAAGAATAATAATATAATATTTTAATAAGAATAAGTAAATATAAATATGTATTTATAATAAAAGGAATATATATTACGTTATTTCTAATTATATAATATTAAGAAAAAATATTAATACTTAATTTATCCGTTTAGTACACGGAGAAAAAAATGTATTAAAAATTACTCATAAAATATGAAATGTGTGACAGTAGTGTTATATTTTAAAATAGTACATATAAAATTAGTAAAAATTACGTGTATTTTTGTGAAAATTTCTGATATTTTATGTATTATTTCAATATTGAACATCACTGTTAGACATTTGCTATTTTGATGAGTAATTTTTAATACTTTTTTTTCTCAGTGTATATTATATAATTACGTTGACTCTACTATACTGAATTAATGAAAATATATAGTGTTTACAGGAGTGTTGTTGTAAAACGTGCTGAAATTTTATGTACAATTTCAAAATACAACACTTTTGCCACAAAATAGATTTTTATATTAATTAAATTATTTATCCTATATTATTTCTCTCATTATATATAAAATGTATAAACACAATTTTAGATACAACCTGAGAATGGGTAAAATTATGAAGTCCTTGTTACTGAAGAAAAGTGAAAAAACGATCGCACCCCTAAATCCTCGACCCTTCTTTTTAAAAAAACTAAGAAAAGTCACCAAATTTTGTTTCGCCTAACACCATATTATATGCACGAGTCCCTGAAATCGCTGTTTTTGGTAACGTGTACGAAATAAGAAAAACATTATATGAAATCTGCATTTTGAAAATATTTTAAAGTTTTGCCATAACTATATGCATCTTCTGAAATCTTAGTTATACATATATATACACAATTTCACCATGGCGAATAGCGTGTCTTGTTTTAGATGAAAGCACTAGCTGCATCTGATATAATTTAATGAATTTTGCATCCTTTGTAAACTTAAGCATTTACAGCTTTTGATAATTTATTTCAGGAAATCGAGCAACTATTTAAAACATATAAGGGTCCTTATTATTTTATATTAAAAAATATTGTACTACACGCAAAAAGAAGATGCGCTAGAACACTTCTGCACTGCTAAAAATATATAATATATGTGGCTTATTTAAGACACAAAGTGACTTAATAAAGATGCCTGAGTGACTCAATCAAATGCAGAATATCATGTATTAAGAATGACTTAAATAAGCCAGTTCGTCTCTTAAAAAGTTTCATTTAAGACATTTTTTTCTAGCAGTGTGCGCAGACTGTACTTCACTATACTGTCTTATAATATAAATAAGTTTAAAATGAATACAGATATCACTTCTTCATGATACAGAATAATAAAAATTGTATAGCCTATTTTAACGTGTATAAATATATCAAATTGAAAAAGGATAGAATGAATAATAAACTTGTAACGAAAAAATTTGAAGAAAAAACTAGTAAAAGACTTTTGCCGTAAAATATATAATCGATAAATCAAAATGTTTTAATATTTTAACCAATTTATATTATTATGTACAGTTTTCACAACAGAATTAAAAAGTAATGCTATTTCTTTAAATTAAGTAAATTAAATTAGGTATTATAAGAATCTTTTATTTCAATCGTTTGCTTATTATTTTTTAAAAATACGTTATTATTACTGTATTTTAAGTCACACTGGAATACTTTAACCAACGAGTTAATTAATGTAATATTCAGTTCATATGAAAAGAGTCCGGAAATTATAAAATCTTAATAATACTTTATGTCCTTTTTTCACGTTAATATAAATATTATTAAAGATAATATTTACAAGTTTTATGAATCAATATGCTATTCCATAGCATAAATATTCGTCAGTACGTAAGTACCATTTATATATTTCGGTAAAGTTGCTTAAACGATTATTGGAACAGTGAAAAAAGAGCAGTTATTGGGACCATAAGGTGTGTATTCTATTTCGTCAACATTGAAAATGTACAGAGTTTGAACTTGAATAGACAATTAAAAATCATACACCAACATTTTTGCATTATGCTTTTATATCAGAAAAGGTTTCGTTCAATTCGTATAATTAACCAGTCCGACTTTGGCTGTTATTGTTCATTCGCATTATTATACGAATTGATTTTTCGACTTGTAATTCAAACTGAGCGTTGATTTCATCAACAAAGCTTAATGGCTTTTGTTTAAGAAACAACTGCATATGTTATAGACGGCTAATTATTTGATTACACGAACAGACTTTTCGTCGAAAAGTCTAAATGTTTTCTGCCTTTTACTCCTGATGCGATAAAGGAATTAAATCTCATGTTTTACTTTGTCTTAGCTTTTGTATCAATATGAATTAAATTATATTCTTTGTAAATAAATTGAATAAATAATAATTTCATTTTCAGTCGTATTTTTAAATATCAAATACTTACATGATGAATTTATGTTTATATGTACGTAGAAATTTGTGATAAATTATCGAAACGAAATACTATTATAGTCATAATTCATTAACTTCATTTCCTTTTGTTGATAAATGTATAATGAGCATACATGTAATCATACTCGATTTTATTGACAATGTAAAATCATTACATATACATATAACATACTGTTTATTATTAATATACAAAAAAAACTTAGACAGAGAATATAGTTGGATTTTATTTCACTACTAAATTTAGTAGCAATATTTCTAAAAAAGATATTCACCGTTTTTCATTATATAAAACATTATATAATAAAATAATTATATTATTACGAATATTAATAACTTTTTTCGGACACATAAATTGGTCGGCACATAATACCATCACGATAACGTTAATCAGAAATTTTGTTCCAAAGTTAACTGACAGCGTTGTTACGACACACAGCAAAATATTTTATCACAATTACATATACATATATAATTTTTATTTGTAATATAAATTATTATTATGCAAAAATACTTCCCTTTATGTTATTACTATAAGTAACATACTTCTCTTTTGCTGGGAATCAAACACAATTCTGAAGAATTTGTAGATACAAATATTAACTATTATGATATAAATTTATTGTAATATTATATATCTTGCAAAATGTTGGCAATCTTGAGAGTCAATATCACGCCGTTTAAGAAATGTATGATCAATGTTTTGAAAAAAGTTAATTAAATAGTAAATAAAATAATGTATTTTTATTTCTCAGCTTAGACGGATTAAACTTTTATACTTATGTTTAAATAGCATTATGAGTAAAATATAATAATAATAATCAAAATAATAGAATAGAATATATAATAATGTAATTTAATTTAAAATACATATATAAAATTATATAACTAATAAAAGTTATAAAAATTTCACATCGGTAGCTAACGTTGTTTATATAGAATTACTATACAACTGACTTTAATTAAAAATTCATAATAATAATAAAGTAAAATTAGAAAATAGAAAACAAGAAATATTCTTCTAACGTTGTCACTACGTTTTCAGACGTATTTCGCAACCATGGGTTACTACTATGTTATTGATTCAACATAGTCAATTTGACATTCGTTAAACGTATTGTGGTCGTCGTTGTTTATCAACGTTATTGTTATAACATTAAATCGAATATGAATCAATTGAAAGTATGCAAAAAGTATTTTAACCACAGTGTTTCATAATTAAACTTTTTATGTTATTTATAATAATAAAAAGAAATTAGAGAAACAAAATAAGACTTCTTTTAATACATTATATACATATTAATTAAATAGTGTACTGTTTACTATATGAAATTATATCAATTATGATTAAAACATTTTTACTAGAACATTATTGTCTAAAGTACTGTTTCTATCTTTAAACAGCAGTTTATCTTGGACAAAATTAATATAGTTATGCATTTATTAAATATACAATATACATATATACATAAGTGATTTTCTATAATTGTACTATTATATTAATAATATTCAAGACAATGTTATATATAATTTTTTTTGTAAAGTAGCATACTCTTATCAGACAATAATCAGCTCGATCAGAGAATTTTCGATCATTATCAAATTTACTATAAACGTTGCAACTCGGTAATTATTATATCCCGAACTTATTCAAGATATGTAAATTGTGAAATCTATATAAATAAATTATTTTTCTTCAAATATAATTATATTTTTCAATATATAGTTTATTGTACTATGGTAAAATGTTATTTAGATAAAATAATAAGGAATTGGAACAATCATGGATTAGCATATCGGCAAAAAGCGCACCGCGTGATCTTATACCACTCTGTCTATTATATATTTGGGTTTGTTGAGCTGTTATTTTATATCCATTATTATAAATATAAATCCACTATAATTAGTTACGATGTTGCCGAATATTCTACATGTATATTTGCTTCTATGGACGAAATTAGTATAAATACTTACATTGATCTATATAGGAATAATGTAATATAATTGAATTTAATCATTTTATAACTTATATTAATTTTGAAATTGTAGCAATGATTTAATCTATAGTTTGTTTTCATTAATTAAATTTAATCATTAATCCATTTATCCATTACTTAAATACCATGATTTAATTGTAAGTTAGAATTATCAAGTTTTTATCATTTATATAACACTTAGATATATTTTTAAAAATATAAAAACTGAAAATTACAGGATAAATGTTATGATAACAAACAAATAGAACATGTTTTCCAACATTTATTTCATTATTAAAGTCGTCTATATTTAAAGAATCAATTGTTTAAAATTAAGTTCTCATGCATTATTTGCGAGTGCAAAGGTCATGCAAATATTTTATTGACAATAATTTAAAGTGATTTGTGACAGTACAAAAATGTATGCTGATAGAGATCAGATTCCTATAACTAAATTTAAATATTATTTATGCTGAAAATAATGTAAATATATATGCGGTTTGCTGCAATTACGAACATTATTACAATCATTTATTTATTCAATAAAATGTATTTGATAAAATATTTCTTTGAATCAGAGAGGCTTATTACGAGAACACGGCAGATAATTCTTTACAACAATTTCATTGCAATAGTCGCAATTTTGAAATATGTATTATTACACACTGAGAAAACGAAATTGTAAAGACAAGCATGTACATCGTTTGTGGTACAATGTCATACTGTAAAACCATTACAAATCCAAATAGTAATTATGTGGACCAATGAGATGTCAGAATTCAATTGTTTTAACCAATCGGAAGCCTCGAAATATTACAATGTAAATTGTACAATTTCATTTTCTCAGTGTAGGGTAAGTGCCTAATAATTATGATGGAATAATTATGAAGCAAATTCTATATATTTAGAAAAATAAAAATCGGGATTAAACTATAATTATTTAAAGAAAATGATTTACTATTGTAAAGATGAGATATCTATATAACTCTAAATTGAAGCTCATATCAATGTAAGTAATTGTATTAGATATAGTTTATAAAAAATTGAGTATATAATATTTAGTAAAAAATATATTTTATAAGATTTCAAAAACATTAACAACAGTTATCACAATTATTTATAGAAAAATTATTAATTATTATTTTTTATCAAGTCATTTTAAACACGCGTTATAATATCTTTGGTGAAATAAAATGATAAAGCACAACATTACTTATAAATAAATAGCAGTTAAAATATAATTTCTGATCCAATTAATATATTTGTGTAGTCACGTCTTTAAAATTGTAGTTTTACAATCATTATGCAAAATTATTCTTGTTTTGTACTGTAAAATACACAACAATTTGAACTAAAGAATCTTTTGGTTGTAAAATTTGTTTCCTTTACAAGGTATATATGCACTCATATTTTGAAGAATATATGACGCATATCCAATCTAATGCATACTTAATGTCAAAACCAATGTCACTTGCAAAGAGCAGCCTTGTTGGCTTTATTTACGTGACAAATAATTCAGCATCGAACGATCGTAGAATTTATTCTTCTGAAAGCCCAATCCCTACAAACTAATAAAATTGGCAGGACTCACGTATGGTATTAATAATATTTATATTAATATGTAAAAGCTTAAAATTGTTTTATTTTGTACTAGGAGAACAGAATTTTTACTCACAAAAGCTTTCGTTGTTTTCGTCTGCCACGACACCGCGACGACAACAATTTTTGACATAAATGATAAGTGACAAGGGTATGAACTGATCACTC
Organism: Psilanteris sp. ZL-2020; assembly: GCA_022817085.1. NCBI lineage: Eukaryota > Metazoa > Arthropoda > Insecta > Hymenoptera > Scelionidae > Psilanteris > Psilanteris sp. ZL-2020. The sequence continues at coordinate 8,300 of JABFQC010004362.1, forward strand.
TCAATTTGTCGTTTTGTCACAGCTCAGTGATAGTATTTGACTAGGTTGTTTTTAAGTTTTAATCAATGTACATGGGTGAAATTTAATGTTTTTTTTTAATCTATACAAAATATTGTCACGATGCATTCCCAAAAATTATATCATAAGATTCAGTTTATTAACCTATAATAATATCTGAAATAAAATTTTAAAGTATCATAAATGAAGATAATTTCAGAATCTTATTGCAATTCTAATGAACAATCATATTAAGATTGTATAATAAATGTACAACAATAATTAATACATTATGAATATTATAATAATACGTATATAATGTATTATATTATTAAATTGTATTAAATAAAACAGTACTAAAATTTGTTGAATTAATTCATATGAAAATGTGTAAGATTATTATTTATTTATAATATATTTATTATGTTTTAACTAATAAAATTTTTTTTTGAATATGTGCAATTGAAACTAATAGATAATAGTTTACTTATCTCCAATTTATGATATAATAAATAGTTTTATATATAAAGTTTATATATTTAATAGGGTTTAGGAAATAATCAATGAAATAATCATTTATGATTTCTTTTATGATTGGGCAAATACTGATCAAAAATATTTAATAATTTATTTTGCTGGAAATTGATATATTTCGGACATATTTTGTAACTAATATCGATTATGACGTTCTTAACTTTATAATTGGTTTCTAAAGGACATCAGTTTCGATGGAACTTGATAAAAATTGCCTGAATAAGTCGACTGAATTGCAGAGTGATAACGAATACTCGCACTTTATGAGCACACATGTAATCGATAATCGTGCAGCTATGATACATTCTCTTTAGTGATGTCTATACGTCAACTCTGTGACATTATCTCCTTTTCATTAGTATTGTTTTATAATAACACCTGCAATAATAGGCAAAGTATTTATTTAAGCTTTTTTTTATAGCTTATACACTGTTTAAAACTTTGGTATTTTTTGAAGCAGAAGTTTTCGGGAGATGTAAAGGGTTTATGCATTTTCTTTATATATGTATAAATAGGCAGAATCAAGTGTAAACAATAGTTTGTGATTCTATGCAACTTCATCGCTAAATTAAGCACTGCAAGTTCTTGTCAAATTTTAGATTTTTACGAGTCATGAATCTACGCAGTAACGTATATTGAACGTTATAACATATACATATCATATCTCCTAAACGCGCATAAAGTATATATATCGTTAGTGATACAGAATGTACCGATCATAACATTATTTATGACTTTTCAATTCGATTTTGGCTGCAACATTTCATTACCAACAAGATAGTATTGATGCATCAAAATACATCAAGAGAAGGGTTATGAATGCATTAGTATTACACCGTGTACGGATGCAATTATAAATACGATTGTAGTAATAATGTTCATATCACATGCCATTCTGCACTATTTCACGTAATTCTGAACATTTCTTGACGTGAATTATATATGTATTAAAATTAACAATATTAGTGTGAATATATTTTGTATTCATTACCAACTATTGGTAAGAAAGGTATTTTATAATCAACAGAAAATACGAAAACTTGAAAAAATAAAATGGTAATTTAATAATATTATAGTAGATTTGGTAATTAAAATATATATTTTGTATTTCGTTTAGAAATATAATCAAAAATATATTTAAAAATATTTGAATACAGGATTGAATATCTCAATAGTCTCACAATGACTGACAAATTTCGAAATGAAACACTAATTGGTATTGAATTAGTTCTTCCGTTGGTTTATCAATCGCTGATTACACAAATTATAAGTATAACCTTATTATAACTATATATAATACCACTATTATGTCATTATTACAAATGATAGACACCATCGAAAGTACATTTTTTATAGTTATTCATATTTCCTTTCTGTTTTGTTGATTTTTAAATATGTTCATAAAATCACATTTTATTTTTCTATATATAAGTACTTGTTGTAAATGATGTATTATATTTTGTATACGCAGCAGTACTAAATGTCGACACGGTTCGCTTTATTAATTTACCTATATTAGTAAATAAAATTCTAAATTCTATTGAATTAAAACTAAAATATGTGTAAATGTAATTTAAGTTATCATATAGATTTATTTGGATGAAGTTACAAGACTGATAGTGTTAAAACATGGTTAAAACAATATAACCTATTAAAAGTGATTAAAAATAATAAAAAATAATACAATAATATTAAAAAAATTGATTCAGATATGACTATGTACATTTTTAAATTAATTGTTTTCGTTTTAATTTATACTTTATCTACAGGGATGACTTAAATTTTCGAATTTTATAACAATTTATTAAAATGTTTTGCGAAAAACGAGAAAAAGAATATTCATATAAATTAGGTAATTTCAATGAATGTAATTTTAAAAGATAGATTTATCCTCAGATAAGAAGATATTTTGATTATTAAATCAGTCATTTCTACTCTTTTCATTATAGGATAATAAAAAAGGGCAGATAAAGATTTTAAATATAAATGGTTTATCGTTGTGAGGTCGTCTTCATTGAGCAAATGGATTGAAGTTGATTAATAAAATGATTTATAAGGAATTTTTTATGCAATCCCATTCAATTGTTTATATCAATATATTATACATTAATATATTGAATTATTTGAAAAAAAATACATTTGGTAAATTTAATTCCGATTAAAAAAGATTCCTTCATAGTATTTCTCTTTAATATAATATCCTTTTTTCGTTTTTCCTATAAAAAAATAAATATTAAGAAAATAATACAATTATGATAAAAACTGATTTCCTATTATAATCTGAAATAATTAAATACTAAATGTAATTTTAATGAATTAGTTAATATTGCTAAATAATGATTGTTTTCTTTTGTATCATTCATTTGTAGCAGACAAATAAAGTAATATCACAAATATTTTACTTCAACTCAAGACCTGTTTTCTCATTTCTGACTAAGTAAGTAAGATAATATTAGCCCTCGCACTTACTATATACTTTGCTGAATTTTAATTGTGTTACTCTTTGAAGACTCTTTCTTTCAGTTTCGTAAGCCACTTCCACTAAAATTCTTTTTCAAAAAATTAATTTTTTGTAATCACAAACTACGTGAAATTGAGAGGATGTTTATTCACATACATGTGTAACGAATCCAGCTTTTATATTAATTAAAAGAGAGAAATATAAGTATATATTTTTATCATACCTATTATTATTATAAATACTCATTGTTCTGTTTATTTTTTTTGTTTATATAAAATAGAAAATTGTTATCATCTATAAATAAAAAAACAACTTACGTATAGTAAGCAAAACAAAATTGCATTTATAATAATGTATTAAAAAATGTATTAAATAATTTTATAATTTCGAAGTACCAGTCTGAATTATTTTAACTATATGTATAATATAATATATATTATAATATAATATAATATAACTACTTATATGTTAAATTCTACGCTGAAAAAATATTAGAGTAAAATTTACTATATTTTAAACTATTGCAGGATAGAATTGCATTCATAACGAATATTCTTATATATAATAGACATTATTATTTATACACGGAGAAAACGTTTTATCAAAAATTACTATATTTACTACTACTCGTAAGATGAAGTTTTAGAAAATAAAGATTTTACTATATTTAATTACAGTATTGCAGACATCCTACGAAAGATTACTATATTATATAGTAATCTGTACAGTAATAAAAAGAGTATTATTTTCATTTTTAAAAACCTCATCCTACGTGCAGTAGTAAATATAGTATTTTTTGATAAAACGTATTTTCCGTATAGCATATCAATTCCTATATTATATTAAAAAATGTACATTAGATCGTACATATACGACCTAATTTAATATATAACGTTAAAATCATAAATATTGAATGAAAAGATCAGTATATTATTATTATAAAAAAATCTCAACTTTATTTTTCTTAATTATTTGAGTGTTCTAAAATTTTTAATTAATAATTACAGACCTTCTTTTTGATAACTATTATAAATATATTTTAATTGAATTGATGGATTATCACAAATATGATAATCATAAAATCATTTTATATTTCTTTTTTGCAAAGAGTGTCACATGTTATCATGCATGAACATATTTTGCATCTAGAGAACGACATCAACTAAGATTTATTGCTGTTCCTGCTGATGAAAGATGAAAGCCTTTGTTCTTATTCTTGACGTCCGACATAAATTTATATAGTAAAGTATTTATAGGATTGATAAAAATATTTTCTTTAATCAAAACGAACAAATATTGTTTAAACTCGTAGAAGATTTTTTAAGTTGATATCTGTTAGTTCATGAGTTATATTATATTTATATATACATATATATATGACAAATAGTGGATAATGGGTCTTTGCAACTTGGCAACATAGTAAAATGTCCCGATAAGCACCATTGTATATACGAAGTGGTGCTTAATGGGACGGACCAGGAAAACA
>JABFQC010004363.1:0-12773 GCA_022817085.1 Psilanteris sp. ZL-2020
GCTGAACCACTAGGCAAGGATGGCCGGTCGGGGGAAGCGTGGCGCGTGCTCGCGCGGACATCAGCGTCGATCATCGGCAACGTCGCGCGCTGGCTTGGTCTAGCGCGCGCGGTAAGTGCATGTCTCGCGGTTTCCGTCTCTCTCTCCTCGCATGAAGCACCTGTGGCGATCGCGCGCCACATGTGCTCCGCGTCCGTTGAATCGGTGGCGTGCGCGCTCGGTAGGGACGCGCTCAACCGGGCACTCCGTCTTTCGCGTTTTTCCCGTGCGCTCGCCATGTACCGGCATGACGACCGCACGGCTCGTATTAGCTTCGTTATAATCATTCGCGCTGCGTGTTTCCCGTTTTTCCCGTGCCCTCGCCATGTACCGGCATGACGACCGCACGGCTCGTATTAGCTTCGTTATAATCGTTCGTGCCGCGTATCTCGCGTTTTCCCGTGCGCTCGCCAAGCACCGGCATGACGACCGCACGGCTCGTTCCGTCATAATTAGTACCCGCGCCGCGTCATGCGTCCTTCGCCCGGTGTATCGTTTTCCGCGCGCCGATCGTGCTTGGTCGAGACGCGCTCGGCCAAGACGACGCGCTTACCTGCGACCCGCGTATGGCAACTGGTGACGTTGCACCCCGATGTACCCGTAATAAACGTGATTCGTTAAACGATGTAATCTAGTTCTTTGGCCGTTTGAGGAAACGGCCTGGCGCTCAACTCCGTACCCGCTTCCTTTTTTTATTATTTTTCAGCTTACGACGCCAGTAACCGGTGCCTCCGCGCGCTACTCGCTTCGGCGCGGCGCGCCGTGTTACAATATATATTTAATTTTAAGCATATATATATATATAACTAAATTATGTGTTGTACAAAAACAATATAATACTTATAGAATTTGTAATAATAAAAATATATAAATATTTAAATAGAAAGACTTTTCATTGTTTAATTTCATTTAATTGTTGACACAGCTATAAATATGGAATATATACAACAACACGATACAGCCACATCAAGCCACTGCATTAATGGATGGTAAAAACAGTAAATTCGTACCATATATCAGCACAATTTGCATTTAAGAAAAAAGCCTTGTAATGAAAAAATACTAAAAAAATCCTTGATTTTCATCTTTTATAGAATCTGATGATTCCAATTTTTCGTTTTCTGATTCCTCTGTACTAATCTCACTGTCAGATATTTCTTCATATATTTCAACATTACTTGATTCGTATTCCTCTTGTGAAATATTGTCATTTATATTAGAAATAGTTTCATTTTCAGTTTGAAAATTATATCTTCTGAATCATGTTCATTTTGTATATCACTAGACTCCGTCACGTCTATATACATTATTTTCTTTATTTGATTTATAAGTTTCATATTCTTTAGTGGCTTCCCTCATTCTGCACAAATAATCTGGAAATCCTAATAGCAAAGAATAATTAACTACTATTGTTAAATAATATTCCTAACAATAACAAAATGTTTATGAATTTTAAATTGCTTACCTCTCATTGCAACCCAAGATGTGATTGCACTTGGAATATTTATTCCAGGATCATCAAAGTACGTTGTACTAAATTCAATACCATCTTCATTAAATGCTTCCCTGCTAGCCAGCTTTATGTTAAACGTTTACTTAAAGTTTATGTACTATTTGCTCCGCCATTTACTGACATGTGCACGTAAATGTTAGAAATAGACTTCTGTTTGAATCGCAAACAGTTATAAATCAGTAATGTGTTTCTCTTTTATGTCTCCATGCCCATGAAAGAAAATATATCTTATAATATATAATAAAATATATATTAAATATATAACTTTTTGCCGCTTAAATATATTTTATATGTTTAAAAATATATTTTTCAATCACATATTGCTTAAAATATCTTTCTAAATATGCACAAAAGAATTTTCCAAAATATATTAAAATATATATTTCCACGAAATATATCTCAATACTATATATAAAATATACCCAAAATATATAAGATATATAACATATATTTTTGTATGTATAAAAAAATATATTTTTTTCGTACGGGTGGTTTCCACGACAAATACGTAGAACTTAAATCCCACATAGAATGGATGAACTGGAGATGTTTCCAACTTAGAGGAACCCAGGTAGGAATTGTCGGTAAAATGCCAGTAGTGAATAACGGCAAAATAGCGTGCCAATACAGAAAAATTAATTCCAAATATCAGTACAGGAAAAGTATTGAAACTGTAATGATCGATCTGCTTGCCAGTACAATTTTTCTTGATAAAATCGATAACCATAATAAGTACTGTGTACTACCGTCCCAGTCTCGCATTTCTGTACCATAATACAGTTCCCAAAAGCTACTGCAACCAATACCGAATAAGCTCCGTTACACTACTGTTCTTATTATTACCAATTATATCCCGGGCTACGGTACTGTAACAGTACTGTATTTATTGATAAAATTGTTATTGTACAAACGTAATGTTTTGCTACTGTACAAGTGTCGTATATACGTACCGAAATATAGTTCGTATAATCTACTGCATGCAGTATCGAATAAGACTAATTACACTACTGTTCTTATTGTTACCCATTTTATCTCGGGCCACGGTACTATAACAGCACTGTATGTATTGATAAAATTAGTATTCGATATGTGTACTGTTTTAGTACTATTCCAATGCCACATATCAGTACGAAAATACTGTTCCCATAATCTGCTTCAACCATTACCGATTAAGTTCCGTTACATTACTGTTTTTTTTTACTAATTTTATTTGTGAATACGGTATTGCAATATTACTGTTTTATTGATATAATTATTATCAGATGAACGTATTACTTCTTCACTTTGCCAGTATCACATATCGGCACCTAAAAGGCTTGTGCAATCGCCCGAGTCAAAATTTTAAGCCTCCGTTGAACCTCGAAAAAACGCAGAAATATGTTTTAATTTCAGCCTTCTTTCAACCTCGAAAAGTGCGGAAATTTACATTTTCGCAATTTTCGAGATTGAAAAGAGGATTAAAATTCTGACTCGGGCGAATGCGATTCTTTTTATAGTCATATTTTAATTTTATAGTTCTTCTATAAGTATGAAGAAAAATTAACGCAATAATACAATTGAGTTTGTTTTTATTAGTATACTGGTTTTATTCTTTTTTTATATGGTACTGCTGTACTTCAATTTATTTTATTTATGTTGATTAGAAGTTTTAGACGTTAATATAGGTATTAGAAAAAATAAGGCATTTTTAATTTCGTATATTTTGTATTTATTGTAATTAAATTACTTAACAATGTAATATTTCTATACATATTAATTTATTATTTATATTTAATAGTAAACATTTATATTCTATTTCTGATAACAATGCACGTATATTTGATTTTCCCAAAATTACTTGCCATACTCCTACATCTGATAATTTATTTGGATAATCTAAAAGGTTTGTTTCTTTAAATATTTTTCCTTTAATAACAATTTTTTCACTATTTATAAAATTATTTTTTAAAATGTCTGTGATACAAATAATTTTTTTGTTTTTTAATTTAATGATATATTTTGGGGATTTATTAGTTATTAACTGTCCTTTCCAAACCGTTTCATTTAGTAGTGTACAGTGCCTGAAATTGAACTTAACTTGCCCCTGTCTATTATCATTTAATTGTAATTCATGTAAACGATTTGATACTTGTGCCAATGGCAAGTTAGGAGTACGAACAAGCTTTTTTAGTTTCATTAACTCATTTTCAAAAGGGAAAGCAGAAATTCGCGATAAAGAACATTTCATGTTTAGGACATCGTCAGCTATGTGTATTAAATTGTGGAAATTTATAGTTTGTATATCATGACCATAGAATTTTGGCAAATATTTAAAAAATACTATCAACATACTTTTGGCATATTGAGCATTAGATACGGCAACTTTGTCGTTACATAAAATCCTGCAAGCAACATACAATAAACAAAAATGTTTAAATTTATCAGCTGGAGAAATTTTTTGAAAAATTGGAGCACTGCAATATAATAAAACAAATCTATATTGGGTTGCCTTCCAGTTTTTTATATTAGTAACGTCATATTTTTTCCTTTGAAATTATACATATTAATATTATACATATATTTAAAATTTATGAAAAATATATTTTCTTAATTAATATAAAAATTAAAATAAATTACAATTTTGACAATACATTGTCATCATCTGTGATCATATCATCAATAGAATGATTATTATCAATATTGTTACATTGTTATACAATTATTATTATACATTGATAAGTATATTTATAATCTACCGCAGATATATGTTCGGCGTTAACAGTATTCTATAATGCCGAACAATATTGTAAATATTATATTTATAATTTTTTTACATATAATACGAATAACTGTAAATTATTTTTATTTTTACATTTTATTTTTTTACACTAAAATAAATTAAAAATGATACATTTTTAAAAATTGTTACTTTGGTGTTTTTTAAACTTATTGTTTAAAATTTTAAATTAACTTTTTGTAAACTCTAATTTTTCATATTTTATTGTTCGTAATATACAATACAATTTTTGAAATTTAAACGATTTTTTCTATTATGGTGTTCCTACAACTAATTTTGACAGATATTGCAGATTTTTAAATATATTTTTAAATTGATTTAATCTGTACTTGAAATATATAATTATTTATGTTTATTTATAAAAGTTTATTTTCGGGGTGATGAAAAAACTAATTCAGTTAGAAATCAACTATGTGTTATTAAGCATTAATTTTTATATTGCAAAATACTTTCCCATTATTATAGAATTAATTGAATCACTTACAAGAAATATATATGTTATTTAAGAATTTTGTATTATAACTCACTAACTCCGTTTAAACAAGCTTGACAAACCTCCTTAATAATTTTAAACTGTATGCTAGTTTTATGTTGTAAGATATTATTTGTTTGAAAAGGGAATCAAATATATATATTTAAATATTGCAAAGTTACAAAATTATAATACTATATATATGAATCCAAAAGATTTATGATGTTCATTTTATTATTTTTATTTATATATTTTTGAATGCGCGCCTATAAGACGTTCTATGATTAGTTCTCAGCTATCAGAACTGAAAATGGCGGAACCAATGACAATATTTGTTTCAGCAGTGATTATAAGTGGATTAAGAATAGTCATAGAATAGTATTCCCTTATCCCTTACAGAAAAAACTCTCAATTTGAGCATTACTGCAAACGGTCAAGTTAATATCATGCTTAAATTGATAGTATTTAGTAGTAAATTGAACATAATATTAACTTGAACGTTTGAAATAATGCTAAAATTGATACATATGTTGGAAGTTGGTTGGCAGTTAGAAGACTGAACGTTTACACTTTAAAAGCATAATTACACAGTCAACAGTAAGTATACAATTTTTTAATATAAACTATATAAATTATTTAGTTTCTGATTAATCATCTGATTGATGAACTACTTCGAAGTAGTTCAATATATAATATATTTAATTAAGTAAATATTATAATCATTAGTCAATACATAACCTAAAAATGTTTTTAATAATATATATGCAATGCATACTTTATATATATATAATAAATCATTAAATTAATAATAATAATTAATAATTATTATTAATTATAAATTATTTAATTAATAATTATAATTAATACATTGTTTTATGATATTAATTGTTTACTTCACAGAATAGTTTACTTAAAATTGTAACTATCATTAAAATTATTTATATAAGTCTTATATATGCATTATAATTATTTTTAGATTTTAGTTGTTTTTGATTCATCGAACAACAAAAACTACAATGTGTCCAACAGCGGGGGCGGCAAGAACGTAAACCTGTGATAAACAAATCAAAATCAAAACATAAGAAATTTTTAATATTTGCGACCGATGGATTGTGGGACATGATGTCACCCTTGAAAGCAGTAAGTCTTGTTGGCAATTATATAAGTGGTAAAATGACACTCAGTCCATTACGTTTACTATTAAAGAACATGGAGTTATCCGAAATTAATGAAATGTTAATTCATCGAAAAGAAGACCTTAAACACAAACCATTATATGTAAATGCAGCAACGGATCTATTGCGAAACGCACTTGGTTACACAGATTATGGTATAGATCATGGCCGACTATTACTGATGCTCACAATCTCAAGCGAAAATGTATGTGCATTTCGTGATGACATCACAATCACTGTCAGTTATACAAATTCAGAATACAATACAGAAATTTTACGGATATAATATCTCTTTATACATATTAATAAATTAGAATAAAAATATACACGTAGCAATACATTGTAATAAAATATACAAATTATGTTCAAAAAATTTATTCAATTATACCATTCAGATATAAATGAATACAAATTACTATGTCTGGTTAATATATAAAAAAATTCATCAATTAGAGTAGTGTTATAATGGAAAATTTACTAACGAATGATAAAACAGGTGTTAAATCAGGATGATTTATAAGATTTCGTTTGAAAAAAAATAACATTAGAACATTAAAATTTCCTCTATCACCAAAGGAGCTAATTTCCAATTTAGATATAAAAGTTATATGTATTAAATAATTAATTTATAATATATGTTATATTTTAAAATACCTTTTTTATTATATTTATAACAAATGTCGATAATATTTTTAAATATTTTTAAAAACATAGAATATAATTTTATAATAATAATATTATATTTATTTATAATAATAGATTTTTTTCGCTTTTCATTTGCAAATATACAGCCAGATACATGATACTACATGGTAATTTATTATCACATGTCTCCATCTATTTTACCAGAGAGGAATTAATTCGATATATTTATTGAATACATTCAATATTTTCAAATCAGAAAATACAAAACACTTTGTGTTTTCAAATTTAGTAAATAAGTTTTTGCTTAGAAGAAGTAAAGTATTTTGCTGTATAGAATTGAAGGTCTTTATAATCTTACATAAATTATAAAATGGAGATGGAGGATTTGTAAGTAAATGAATTTAAAATAATTTTATACATTAATTTTATTTTATTTTAGTTAATTTAAAAAAAATTGATTTGATTTATGTTTTAGAAAATCTATAAAAGAATCTAGTACGCATGTAATAGTGTCATTCACAAATTATGGTAGTAAAAATAAAATGTGCATTGATTTAGTGCCAAAATCATGGGTTCAATTGATAGAAGGAAATTGGTATTGCGCGTACCCAGAAAAAAAAGAATACAAATATTTAATGAAATGGGTAGAGAATTCTAAAGAAGCAAATATAGATTGGAATGATTTTCCAGTAAAAATTCTTCAAGAAGCAGGTTAACATTTGTCATAATTACTTATTTTCATAATTAATTATAATTATATATTATATATTAATTTTAATATCATTATGTTTAATTAAATATAAAACTTTTTATATATAATTCATTTATATGTTAACATTTTTTAACTATTATTAGATTATTTTTATAATATTTATTTATATTTTCTAACATTTTTTTATGAATTAAAAAATGGAAATTTTAAAGTTGACAAATTCAAATCTAATTAATCATGGCGTTGTATATATTTATAACAAATAAGTTATTTAGTATTTAATATTAATTTTTGTAAATATTTGTTGTGATACATTATTTTTAAATGAACAATATCATCTATTTTCATTTTTAAGAACTATTTTAAATTTTATTTATTATTATTTTGTAAATTAGATTATTGTATTAAAGTACATAATACAATGTTATGTATAATAAATTTTATTGTATATTTTATATTTTAAATTTTAAATTTTAACTGTTATGTATAATAAAATGTTAATAAAGAATTGAAATTTTATAATATTATTTTTTTAAAAACTAACATAAATAAATCTTGAAATTAAAAATATATAATTTAATGTACATTGTGTGATAAATATGAATTTATTTAAAAACAAAATTTAAAATTGAGACAATTATATATTATTAATTATGATATTAATAATAATAATAATAATATTTTGTACAATATTATAATATAGAGATTCATATATTTTTGCTCATAAATATTTTGTTACTAGTTTTTCATTAAGTTTTCTTATAAAATGTTAACTATCAAATATTGATTTTATTATATGCAATTTTAAATTGTTTAGTGGGTTCATATATTAATTTATATACTATGACGTTTGTATGATATATAGAAAATATCAATTTTTTACCTAATTAATTTGTTTTAATAATTTATTTTTTACTTTAGATGATTATGAGCAAGGTAATAGAAGAATGAACAGGATTTCTAATTCTTATATATTGTCCACTGATGATGATGGACATAGTATAGATGAGAGTCATGATGGTTCTTATAAATCATCTGAAGAATCTATACATGAATTAAATAATTTCAAGGCGCAGAAAATAACAGTATCCGATAGCGATGGTAACTTTTTAATATAATTATATTTATTATTATTATTATACTATTTTATTTATTATATTATTATTTATTATTATCATTACATATACAAGATACATTTAGAAGAGACATTCTCAGCAAACGAAAAACTATTTAAATCTATTAAGATAACATCTAAATAGATTTAAATTGTTTTTACATGGAATATATATATGAATAAACATGGAAATAGTATATGTACAATTAGATTCAATTTCAATAAGATTTAAGCATATATATATATATAACCATTTGAAACAATATGTTAAAATTCAAGTAAAATCTATTCCAATTGTAAATTGGACGTAAACGCAATTGTTTGTATATATATTATAACAAACAGAATTAAATCGAATTAAATATAGTTTTTCGTTTGCTGGGTTGTTAATGAAATTATATAAAGATTAAAGTGACAAATAAAAAGTAATTAAATTATTGATTATGTATATACTTAACTGTAATTATTGAACATTTTCAGATAAATCAATAAGTAATGATTCCAATAAAAAAATAATACAAAAAGAAAAATATCTTCATTCGAAACTAGAAATAAAGTTCAACGAATTTCTTCAAAATCAGAAATTGATGGTTTCTATTTATGACAAGTTTATTAAAAATTCGTTTGTTCAAATTAAAAATAATTCAATTTTATTCGTAATATTTTCATAAATTTACTGTATATTTAATATTTCTAGTAAATAAAAGATATTCATTTTTTTCAGAAATCATCAATACTGCAATCTTTAAAAATAATGAAAGTATTATTAAGACATTAAATAGCAGGTTAAAGTATTTTAAACGCAGTATTGTATATGATATAGATCAGTGCATTAATAACTTAAAAAACAATATACTGCTCCAAATGCCAAATACAAATTTAAATATAATAGAATTAAAATCAAAAATATGCTATAAATTACCTGTCGTAACATACGAGGAATTTGAAGAATTGGAAAAATCTTTGGAACAAAATGAAAAAAAAGAGGCAATGGTAAGATTGTTAATAATATTATTCTTTTCAAAATGTCCAGTAACATATTAGGTAATACCATGAATAATTAGTTTCGAACAATTTTATGTTCGTTTTTTATTCTTCACTACTACCCATCAAATATATTACAAGAATGTTACTATTTTATTTCATATAATCAAATGTTTATATATATTAATAGAATATATTAATTTATTTTTTTTAGTTGACGATTTTAAAAACGTATCTTGACGTATCGGAAACCTACAAGAAGGCTGTAAGCACTACAGTCAATAGCATAATGGATAATAAAGTACAAATGCTATTTACTGCATTTGGACGAAGTGTGAATTCCGACAACTCTACAAAATATAATTTCAGCAAAACTACATTGTACGAAATGTTGCTAGGTAAGTTGAACGTTAAAAGCTTTTAACAATTTTAATAATTATATTTTTTAGAATTATATTATATATATATTATAAATATTATTTGCATATTTTCAATTTAAATATAAAAATACAATATTCCTTACCTTATATAGAGAAATATATAATTTTCTTCTGCTTTTATAATGATTTAGATATTCAGATAATATAAACTTTTATTTATCAGGAGTGGAATTACGATGTTTAATCTCATTTCAATTTCGTTTCAGTTTCGTTTCAATTTCGTTTGCATTTCGCTTTAGTTTAGGTTGCGTTCCAGAATTTACTTTGAATACTGCAAATAATAATGCATCTTTATCCAATTTATCTTAATATATATTTTCATCTTATACTAACGCAGTAATCCCAGTACTTACAGTAAGTTCTGGAACGCAGCCTTAGTTTCGTTTCCTGCTCGATTCAGATTATAATGTGAATAACAAGGCAACGCTGTATTTATGATTTACAAACATTTATTCATTACTTAATTTAACTTAATTAAAAAATCTGAATTATTATATATTGCAATTATGATAACACTGAATAATATTATTTTTTTAATGATTTGTGTTACAACCTATTAATATAAGCAAAGCATATATATCTGTCAAAACATATTATATATATTAAAAACATATTCTTGAAAAACGGTCACCCATCCGGGTAACGGACACGGGCGATGTTGCTTAACTTCTACTCCACTGCTTGTCGCTCTTGCTCTCCCCACGGTGCGCTGGTATATCTGAATTATTATATAAATTAAAGTGTAATGAATGAAAATGAAATCAAAATAATAAATAATTTAATATCATGTTACATTATATTTTTTATTAATTTAGACTTAAATTACAAATTATGAAAACACTTTAAAGAAATTATAATTTATGAAAAGTTAATAAAAAATAATCATAAGAATCTCAAATATGAATAGTTATTGTTAAAAATATGATCTACTATAGTTTATAGTTTATTTCAATTCATATTTAATTGTTTTGAAGAAAAATGACAATGCTTATGTTTAATTTGTTCATAAAATTGATTTTGTAATTAATTAAATTATTTTTTAATAAAAAGAATAATACTTTAAGATAAATTAAATTAAATAAGGATTTAAATAATACAACAGCTACAGCGGTGCCAGCTATTCACATTAGAATCTGAAGCGAAATCGAAAGGAATCTGAAGCGAAAATGAAGCGAAAATGAAACGAAATTGAAATGAGATTAAACATCGTAATTCCACTCCTCAGATATCCGCATGTCAGTTTGAAATTGAAATGAGATTGAAATGAGAGGGAATCAAAATTGAAATGAAACTGAAACGAAATTGAAATGAGATTAAACATCGTAATTCCACTCCAGTTACACTATAGCCTCATTATTTATGACAGATTAAATTTAAATTTTATATAAGATATGTAATATATATACAAGAATAGTACTAATGTCAACTATATTTATATTAATTTATATACAGATTCTAAATTACATAATATTATTGTAAACAAAATATAAGTTTAAATTATAATAATGCAACTATAATAAATGTTAAATAAAATTATATCAATTTAATTTAATTATTTACAAGATATACATTTACTTATATATTAGAGTATTTATTTATATTCATATATATACATATATATCTAAGTAATATAAGATTATATTTTAATTAATTTTTCCTTGTATATTTTTCAGATTGTTTAATCAGTAAATTTCATGCGAATAACACAAAGGAGTTCAAAAGTTATCTAAGCCGATGGTTGTCCGGGGCAGTTGATAGAAATGGAGGTAGAAAAAAAGAGAATCAAAATCTAATTGAATAATAAAATATAGATTTTATTTATGATAAATTAAAATTAAAAACTTGAATACAGTAAACTTCTGTAAAATAAATTTTTAGATAAAATAAAAAATATTTAAGAATATGATTAAGAATAGGTGTGGAGGTAAAAAACAGTCTCAAAGTCATTGAATCATAAAAATTAGATTTTATTTTTGATACACTAAACTTAACAAATTAAAAAAAATAAACTTAAAAGTATTAAATATAACAAAGTAAACTTTTGTAAAATATAAATTATTAAGAAAAATAAAAAATATGCAGCAATAAAATAAACCTTTTTTTAATTATATTTACCTTTTCTTAATTATAATAAGCGTTTTAAAATTGACCAAATTAGTACCAAATTGGTATTAAATATCAATAAAGATTTGGTGTTGAATGCGGAATTTTATATCAATATTAATAATTTGTACAATATCCGTACTTGAAAGTTTTATTGAAATTTTACAGATAAACATTATTGTACCTTTATTAAACTTCAGTACAACCTTTGTACTGATTATCAATACAGATTTAGTACTGAAGAAAAATATTTAATTAAGATTAATAAATTGTACATTAACTATACTTAAAAATTGTATTGAAATTTTACAAATAAACAGTATTGTAGCCTTATTAAACTTGAGTATCATATCTGCAATGATAATCAGTACCGGTTTAGTACTGAAGAAAAATATTTAAATCATGCAATAAACATACTCAAAAAAAGTACAGATAAACAACGCTGTAACAGTATTAATTATGAGTACCAAATTTACATTCATAATAAGTACAGAAAATTAGTACTGTAGTATCATTACTAAAATTCGGTATTGATTAGTATATAAAAGGTTTTACCGAAAATAAATATCAAATATATACTGATTTTCTGTACAGAAATTATGTAATAAATGGATACAGAAAAACAAGTCTCGGCCCATTTCTATCATGCCAGCATAAAAATAATACTATGCCAGTATTGATACTCAATACCTCGCCGGTAATGTTACTAAAAAATAGTACCAAAATAGTATATTGCCGGTAGTCAATTCCTACCTGGGAAGCTACCTGTGTTAAGCTAGGAGAGGTTGTACGTTAGTGGG